>JBCJKH010014314.1:11676-35764 GCA_039877255.1 Loriculus beryllinus | reverse complement strand
CCCCCCCCCACCCCCCCCCCCCCCCCCCCCCCCCCCCCCCCCCCCCCCCCCCCCCCCCCCACAACAAACCTACCAACAATCAAGACTTGCTTACACATGCAAAGAATTTTTGGTCTCTTGTTATTCTCAATGCAACTGACATACACCCATTTCTTAATCTCCACAGGTTATGAATCCCTTCATGTTAAAGAGTTCACACCTTCACTTTCTTACAGAATATTCCTGACATAAATACCCTTATGACTTCTCATGTTGTGTTAAGAAATCAGATCTTTATGACACGCGGAGGCATTGGTTGACATGAGCTGGCAGTGCACTTGCAGCCCAGAAAGCTAACCATATGCTGGACTGCATCCAAAGGAGTGAGGCCAACAGGTCAAGGGAGATGATCCTGGCCCTCTACTTCACTCTGGTGAGATCCCACCTGGAGTACTGTTCAGGTTAGGGCCTCAACATAAGGAGGACATGGACCTTTTGGAGTGAGTGCAGAGAAGGGCCATAAAGATGATCCAAAGGCTGGAGCACCTCTGCTATGAAGACAGACAGAGAGAGTTTGGCTTGTTCAGCATGAAGAGAAGGCTCCATGGAGACCTTAGAGCAGCTTCCAGTACCAAAAGGGGGCCTACAAGAAATCTGGAGAGGGACTTTTGACAGTGGCATGTAGGGCTAGGATGAGGGGGAATGGTTTTAAACTGAAAGAAGTGTAGATATAGATTAGCTATCAGGAAGAAATTCTTCACTATGAGGGTGCTGAGGCACTGGCACAGCTTGCCCAGAGAAGTTGTGGCTGGCACATCCCTGGCAGTGTTCAAGGCCAGGTTGAACAGGGCTTTGAGCAATATTGGTCTAGTGGAAAGTGTCCCTGCCCATGGCAGGGAGGTTGGAACTGGATGAGCTTTAAGGTCCCTTCCAACCCAAACCATTCTGTAACTGTGACATTTTATTCTGATTCTTCTAAACAAAGCGTAGAGTGGCCTTCCAGCTTAGGCCCAAGACAAGGCAGAAATTCTTGTTCTACAACCTCTATTTTGTGAGGAACTAAGTAACATTTTATATTCATTTTAGAAACAGGCTGAGGACTTTGACAAGATCAGTACTTCCATTAGCTGTATTGTCATCTGAAATTATATTGCTTTCTATTAAATTCTTCATTATTAGAAGATTCATATCAGAAAGCTTAATACCTGAAATCACTCAATACAATTTCAGTTTTTACAGGCCCCAAGTCTGAAATTTGTTTCTTAACGGGAATCAAAACAGCAATGTAACAATTCCTACAAGTTATACTACTGTAACTTAAATGCAGCATGGAAATGAAGCAAAATGGCCTCATGCACTCAAGTTTCTTTTTTGAGCATGAATCTGTATTAGCAGCTTTAGCCTTATTTTAGCAGGTATGCAAATACACTTTCCCATTCATATTTGGAGGAAAGAAAAAAAGAAGAGGCAAATTAGCATCAACTGACAAGTTTGAAATGCAGTGTTGGTTAAGTCATTTCTTACCAGAACTCACTTATGACCACTTCAAATGGTGCTCAGAATAAGACAGTATTTTGATGTACTAGTTGAATGCTTTTAAGTCTTAAGCTTGTTACATATCGCAGAACCATAGCACTCCTTGTGTGGTTCATCACAAAGGGAATAAAGTAACAAAATAGTTTGCTTCTCACCTTGTCCGTTTTCTATGGGAAAGCTGTGATTATTTCATTCTGATTTATTATAAACGTAGAATTGGACATTAGAGAAGGCAATTGGTGACAATCTGGAAAGGCAACTTGGCTATGGTTAGCCAAATAACACCTTTACAGTTAAGTTCAGGGTTTCTGAATAAAGCAAAAGGTACCCTTATTACAGAGAACAGCCTTAGAAAATTCTTGCCTTTACAAAAAAATAACAGCGCTGCATCTCCTGACCACTACATACATGGTAATTTAACCAACAGTGGAAGTGCTCGTCAAGTTTTCCTACAAATAAAAGGATGATAATAAACGTTTAGCTAAGAGGATGACTGAGTTCTTGCCACTAGACTTGCTCACAGACAGGCTCCTGTATCTCTTTTTGTGCTTTGATTCAAATGTAGCTTACTGACTTATTTAATATAAATTGACACAGTGGGTTACATTGTGGCTTTAAGTGTGACAGTGCTCAGCTGCCCAGCACTACTCCAGATACAATGATACATGTGAAAATACAGGTCCGGTAAGGCAGCCAGGTCAAAAGCAATTTATTCAGGACAGACTGACTTCCTCACATTTCAGCTTATTTTGTCCTTTATCATTTGCTGACAACTTACCTTCAGAGAACACAGGATGGCCAATGGTTTTTCAGTTGTCTAATTTCTTTAGGGTTGTATAAATTTGCTGTAATTTCAGTAGAAATTTAATCAACATTGAGGCTGTGGAGGCTTCGGTATCGTAACGTATACCTTAGGATTGCAGAACTGCTTTGATTTTAAACCATGCTCTCTCTCTCTTAAACATTTAAGTGATCTTATTTTCCCTTTCTAAAATTACATTTTAAAAAAGTAATCACAGAACTGAATGTACAAAAAATCCCAAACAACACTACCAAGGCTTTTTCTATTCCATGAGAAATGTAACTCGCATTATTTATGTTATTTATTCTAATAATGGATCTTTATTTACTTGCTATTCCTTCTCAATTTCTCCACTTTTCTGTTTTTGCAGTTCTGAGCAGACCAAATACCACTCAAACTTCCAAGAGTTGAGCAAAATGTAGTGAAACAATTTAACTTTCACTGCTGTTTTAGCATAATCTTCCATCAGCATTCCCCTTACGTACTTGCATCTCATCCACATGGGTCTCCACTTGGAAAAAGCTGCCTTTGCCATTTGAAAAGAAAACCAAGTGCAACCTTGCGCTGACACATGCAATTAGCCCAAGGTCAGTTAAGGTTAGGGGAGCAGCAGAAAGTAACAACTGAGAGAAATTATATAAAGCTAAGGGAAGGCGGAGCTGTGACTATTCAAGTGACTTATATTTAATCATTCATTGGGTTTTGTTTCTGATGCACCTGCCTTCTTTAAGAATTTCCCAATTGATTTTCTTAATGTACCTTGAACTCCCCAGCTGTTACATGGACATACCACTCTCAGGACATACCACCCCCAAGGGATCACTCCAAACCTTGTGTTCAAGTGTGAAGCAGCCAGTCACTAAATGTCACCGATGATGCAAGTTTCTTCATGGCTGAGATACAGCACCTGGCACTTGTAAGTGCCACTTCACAACTAAAATACTTACATACTTCCTAAAGGTGGTCTGCAGGATCACCAGCTGCTCATGAAGACTCCAGTTACATACTCCCTGGATGTGCAACATTTCCATTTTGAAAAAGGTCTGGAGCTTGAACACAGTGCTTAAAAATTTCTCTGAACACTTGCACATAGAGGAAAAAGACAGGAAAGCATCTTATTTACAAAGCACTTCCTAAAAACCAGAAACTTTACATGGATCAGCAGGATAGTTTGTTTCATTAAATTTCACCCAAGTCATTTCTATGTTGTTAAATGCTTCTGACAGAACTCTGAATCTCCAAATCTGGTCAAACTGACAGAAGAATTTTATGCCAAAATGACTAAGTTAGGACACTGTGTGATTAGTTTAAGGACCCCACTTTTGTCCACCTTTCAGGCATTCAGTAGAAGGGGCTCTTCTAAAATAAGCGTGTCCAGAAACATGTCACTGCCTTGTGATGCTCATGCCCAAGTTAAGTTAAAATGGTAATTTCAAGAACTCTAACTGTCTAGATAGGATTAGGCCACTAATCTCTCAGCTATCCACACAAAATGATGAGAATATAGAAAACCCTTCCTCACAGGAACAATAAACCCATAAATTGACAGATGCTTAGAAATAGCGCTTTGATGATTTTGTGAAATAGTTCAGACATTTCAACTTCCTGTGACCCAGAGTGTCTAAATCAATAGGCTTTCAACAGGGTCCATCAAAAAGCAAATCAGTACTGCACAGGACTACCAAATATGTATCACTCCATTAGGCTACAAGTTCTGTTACAGCCCTCTCTGCCTTCCATCACCAAATACAGAGAATTAGTTTAAATTTCCTTCCAAAACTAACAAATTCATGATGCAGAGAAGAGCCTCCCCTTATTTGGCTGTAGTAAGCCTATCACAAGAGCAGAAGTGGTGTTTATCTCAGTGCATGTCTTAACTACTATTCTAGTCAGCATATAGAGCTTTAGTAATCAATCTTCAATTTTTAAGTATAGAGAGGCTTGGCTTCTCTTCTCTTCTAATTAAAAAGGCAACTGGAGATTTTTTCCAAAGAATAAATAGAACACTAGGTCAGGCAACAGTCATTTATTTATTGACTTTAACAAGCAAAAGGTATCCTCAGACATGACGGCCAACACTTGAGCAATACAGATCAATGCTACCGAGGAACATCTTTTCTCTCACCCCTCCCATCCCAGAAGTAACAACAGAAATACCAGGGCCCCTAGAGAAGAGAGAAGGAGAAAAATTATAATAGGCGCTTAGAATGAGCTGCAGAGTTGAAACATGGACACTGAAAAATCATTAGCTAATCTACCATATAACCACAATCACCTCAAAAATAACTTTCATTGCTCTGTTTCTACTAAGTCCCAAAGATATAGCGCTGTTTAACAGCGATTTCAATGTATTAACAACTGTCCTCAGCTGAAGCAGAACAGCAATTGCTATTTATATTAAATTTGAGGCTGCAGATAGAAAGGTTTCTACAGAATACAATGCAAGTTAATGAAGAGAGAGCGGGGGAGAAACAAAGCTACTTTTAAGTTACTGTACGTCTCTATCAATCAAGCAATTCGTTCTGTATTGATAGCTCATTGCAGACACAATAACCTGATAGAATACTGCAATTCTACTCACCCTGTGACAGTGTATCTGAAGAATGTATCTATGAAGAATGTTATCTATAAGTCCCTTAAGTTGTGGGCCACTGAAAATCCCAGCCTGCTACTCCTGTGTGGGTATTTCTCATATCAGACATCAGCATAAAAGCAAACAAACTGCATGCAAAACAACTGTTGCTAAATCCTTTAGTCTTCCTTGTAACAGCTGAAATACGAGTAAGGCATTCCTCAGATGTAGAGAAAACATTAGGAGGCTGTAGATTTGCAGGCAAGGAGACCTTTTTATTTTAATCCATTAAAAGAACCCAAGATAGTCAGCAGGTGGCCACATCTATCCATGTTTCATTAAAATCACATAAACCCTAAGTACAAAAGCACCACTGATTATTGCTCTAGAAAAACTGCATGAAAAATTCAAATACGCACAGTAAAAACATCACCATATGCACAAGACTTAATTTCTTAAAGCAAGTGTATGGAATGCTGATCCAATTTTACACATACCTTGCAATATTAAGTTGATATTTATATTACTTGGCAACAATGGGAATTTCTAAAAGCACTGTTATGAGAAGGGAAATGTTCATATACAGTTTAATATGTCAACTATCATAGTCCTAAAAAAATTAGCATTTACAAAATACTTGATAAAAATATTTTTTAAAAGTTGTCCAAGAGGTACATAAAAGCAACCCAAAATTTTCATGATATTTCATTCATTCTTGTCACCTACAGATTCAGTTTTCTGAGCCTGTGGAGAAGAAAGAAAGAAGTGAATTACTATAGTGAATTGCCCATCGCAAGCCTAAATACCCGAACTACCCTTGCTCCTTGCACTTCTTATTTGCAACATCTCTGTTTCAAACCTATGTCCACCTCACATTTACACAATCAGAACAGGTACATTCACACACTTTTCTTGAATTATTGGTCCCACCTTTTCAAAAGCAATACAAGCCTTACCTGTCAGCTTCCATTGTTCATACTGAAAAGCACCACACTACTATCTGTTTCTATGCACTGCACACATGCTGAATGCTCTACCGTACCCTCAACTTTCACTGTTTCAATCTGCCCTTTTACTGACAGTGTGCTGGGTAGGGCACCTCTGGATGTTCAAACACTAACAGTTGAGCGAGAGATGCGAATCTGCAATAACATTATGGGCAATAAAAAGAAACATTATGAACATGCTATCAATGTCTGAAAGGCTGAATCATTAAAAAACACTGATTCAATCAGCAGGAGGTATGTGTGTAAAGTACCTCTTCAGCTTTATTTTCACCATTTTCAGATGGTGTAGTACCTTCCTTTGCAGCTTCTTGCTTTTCATCCTTCTTCCCTTTAGCACCTTTGTTGGCCTTTGTTCCAGGTTCCTTCTGACAGGAGATTAAAAACATGGGCATAGACATTGTATGAGTAGCCAGCACCCTACATCTTTAGGAAAAAAAAAAGCACCTGCATATTAACTAAAAAGCAAATCTTGGCAAGCTGCATATGCTGGACTAAAACAGAAAACCAGCCAAAGACTACCTGGAAAATGTATATCCACAAGAGTTACATACAGACTCTCAAAATTTCTGGAAAATGCTGGTGTCTGCTTCTTTATTGGGATACAAAAACTCCTCAGACTATTTTGATAAAGCTGAGCTCTATTACAGGGAAGTATATACAATACATCTGTATGAACAAGTACAATTACAGTATATTGAAAGCTTATTCAGCCAAGCACAAACACCACAGTTGGTGTAACAGCACTACATTTTCGATTAGCATGAAATATTAAATTAGATTTAAAAAATTAAGCATTTTTGTTGGCTGTTCTTTTGTTAGTTTGATAACATCTGTGATGTTCATTCTGTGTCAGTGAAAGAACCAACCAACACACTAGGGAGGCAAACACTGATACAATTCCATCTGCAGCAACACAAAGCAGAGAATTTATCAAAAGAGGCTATTTTAACAGCTACAGTTTCATTTGGAGATCTGCTCTTAAACGATTTGTATGTTGAAGTCTGCCTTTTTTTTATCCCTGCTCTATGTTCATATTTATATTTGTGATCTAACGCTAGTAGAGACATATGTTACGAATTTTAAGTACCACGGGATATAGATGTTATTTAATTGAAAATTTTACATTAGTATTTAAAGTAGCTTTGGTAAACACTGTAGAGATCTTCTATGTGATCATCTTCTCCAAATTCTCCATGCAAAATGGAAATAGTAGCTGTGAACAGGGATATTAAGGCCAGCCTCCTTTCATTAACCACGTCTCCCCAGTGATCCCCATACAGGAGTGGGGCAGTAAGGAGGGAGTGCCAGTAATCCTAGTCCCAGAGCAGCCTGAATGACTCCTTTCAAAATTACACAGCAGCTATGATGCTTAACTGGGAAGTTTATTGGTGGTGAGAGTCCTGACTCCTCACCTACAGAACAATAAGCTAATGACTTGACTTAGAAAACCCATAATTTGCAAACTTTTAACAACAAAAATTATCTTAAATCCATACCAGACCCAGTTGCTTATGAGCAGGTTCAAAGTACCCACTTGCTGTTTTCGGTTTAGGAGGCTGAGATGAATATACTCCTCAAAATTTACTCCTTAAATTCAGTTAATTTGGAAACCCCCCCCAACAGATTATTATATTAAAAAGCTACCAAGAATAATGTTGTAAAGGATTTGAATCACCTGAATTGAGCTTCAAATGCCTTTCATGCAGCTTAGCCTGACTCCTTAACACCGAGCTCATTTCACAATGCATACATGAAGCTACAGAAGCACCCATATTCCCTTCTTTATTAATACCCCTTTCAAGAGGGAGCAAGATGGACTCAGGAAGACTTTATGAGTAATTTAATTTCATAAATCGTAAAGTGCTTGAAGTCACAGAGTTTTGCTTTCACACACAGACTGTATCCTGATATTTGCCACATTGAAATACCAATAAAAGGATTTAAAAAATGTAAGTGTGAGGAATGTTAGATTCAGTTTCCAGCTTTTCTTTTTTTTCTTTTCTTGACAAAGCAATTGCTCTTATTTAACATTACCCTTGGGCACAAATAAATCTACAGTTTCTGAAGTACATGATCTGTATGCAGAAATCCTGAAAACGTATTTCAGACACTAATAAGATTTTAATTTGACTGTAACTGGCCTAGAAAAAACAAACCATTCAACTTAAATACATTTAATTTCACCTTTAATTAGAATTGCGCATTCTCAGCAACGGCCAGGCTTCCAGAACAGATAAGAGTTTCTCACTGTGAAATGAAGTACTGCCCCTCAAGACAAGGAAACAGGATGGCACTGAATAATCCCAAATCCCACTGTAGAAACTGCTAGGTCTCAGGGACAGCTTACTCACCAAACCTATACATCCCAGGAAAGGTGTAGGAAAGGTAAAGGTTCTTCTTAAACTACAGAACTCACTACAAACTAACATGGTCTGCATATCAAACAGGCAAGACATTTTGTTCGGGACAGTAATGAGGCCAGGAAGGGGTGGAACAGAAAGAAAAGAATGATCTAATTTGTTTCTTTTCCTGGGGGGTGGGGGGAAGCAGGGAGCTGCGGGGAAGGCAGAGGAGCCGATGCCTCACAAAAACACTCTTAACTGAACAGTTTGCGGAGCAAAGCAGGAGCACACTTGTTTACTATTGGCTACAATAATGGCATCTAAAAAGAAAGTATTTACCTTGGTGGTTTTCCTTGGTTTGGGTTCAGGTTTTGGTGGAGCAGGTTTCTATAAAACATTTTTAGTTGCACAACGTGTTAGACATATTATCAGAAGCCAACTAACCACCTCCACACCTCAGCCTTCCCCACCACACACCTTCCCTGACTTCCTGCTCATTGGTATGCATCTAGAAACAGACTCAGAAACCTTAATGCACAAATGCACCTCATCACTGTACACACCCGTTCTCATTAGCTCACTCATCCAACAAAGCAATTTGGGGTCATTCTAAGAGTAAACATGGAGATAAGCAGTTACTATTGAAAAAATAAAATCAGGTATGTTCTAACAGAGAAGAGGAACTAAACCCAAATGCTAGCAGTGGCGTCAAATGGTCCTTGAAGGACTGAGGACTGCTCCTTCTCCTTCCTGGAGAAGTAGTTGCTTTTCCACAACAAACATCAGCCTGCAAAACAATACGAGGTCAATACTGAACGTAACAGTGTTGCGGTGAGGTGGGGAAATACATCTTTCATTAGAACAAACTGAAACCTGAAAACCTGAAACCAAGAAAGCACAGTTAACTTCAGCTTTAGAGTTTTTTAATATCCCTCAGCAAGTATAAAAAGTGAATCAAGCCAAATATAACAAACCTGTTTGGTCTGAGAAACCATATGTGCCTAGAAAAGTATATAACAGGAGGTGTTATACATACTTACAGCTGACAATCTTGCTGATCGTCTTGTGGGCTACAGGAAAAGGAAAAAAAAAGGGAGAAAACATCTTTATAGGCTTACAGCAAACTGTATCCAAAGCAATATAATACCAGTCATTTCATGGTGACAGCATAAAATATGCCCCTACCAAAATACATTTCTATTGACAAACACAATTCACTTTTTCCTCACCTTGAACAAAATTTTATGGAGAGAAAGTGATGTGAAAATCAGCAGTAAAAGCTGTTCAGGAATTATAACATCTAAATCTCCATATGGTTTAATACCTCCCCATTTTCCAAGTCCCTTCCTGCTCCATGAAAGGGTGACCAAATACAGCAAGCTTGACTACCGCACAGGACACTGATCCTTTCTCACAAATACTCAGAATGATGTTTCTATAACTTAGCAGATGCTACTCGTAATAGCGGGCAAAAATGCCATCTGATTAACAAGAGAATGAAGTTAACATCATTCCCTAGAGGATAATCAGAGTGCTAAAATTTCAGAACATGAAGGTAAGTCCTTCCACTTCCTCAGTTCCCCACATACTCCATCTGAGAGTCCAGCTGCACAAAGACAGATGCAGGATGAGGGGGAGAAATTGTTTCTTCTATTTAAACAATTCTCAAAAGGAAAGAAAAAAGATACTCTTTCCCCACCTTTCTTTATCACTTCAACACACTGCCTTATTCAATTTTATTTATCTGTTGTCATAAATTTATTACTGAAGTTAAGTCTTAGAAATAGTTGTAAGCTCATTAGATTGTTCATAGTATTTCTGTATTCATTAAAACAGATGAACCCATGATTCAGTCACAGAGCATGGTTATCAAGCAGTTAAAGTTTGGTCTGCACCAAAAAGCTGCCAAAATAAACGGACAACTCAACTGGGACAAATATCCAATGCAACACAGCTTAAAAGGTGAATCAAAAGTATCTTCTTAATTACATATTAAGCATTTAAATTGAGCTAAAAAAACCATGGCTCCACACATCCTGCAACAGGAAAAAGCCACTGTTAATATCTGAAGAATGCAGTAATTTGTATTCACTGAAGCCATTTAAGTATTCTTAGTGGAAAGCAGTGGTGAATAGCTCAGACTTGCATTCAATAAAATAGAAATCTTGTAAAAACCACCTGAAGATATTTTCAGCTATCAAATATTTATGCTGTAAAATAATGCTGAGGCCTGGCATTATTTTACAGCAGGTTAAATAAAGCGTTTCACTTGGTCAGGTAATCAAAGAACTCCCAGCTCAAGGTATCTTCTTTTACAAATCTGGTTTCTTAACTGGTTACAGTGCATTTGGGCACTAGAATATTTTGTTAACATCTATTTGTTTTACAGGATAATACATTGTTTTAGATAAATTTGCATTCTCTCCCACATTCCCAAACTGTTCTTGTTCCATGACTGGTTTCATAGAAGGCTTGTATTGCCGTAAGAAAGGCAGCATAAACCCCCAGTTCTCTAAAAACGCACAACAGCTAAATAATTTTAATTCTGATTCAGAGTGTGTAAGTATTTTGTGTTACCTAAGGAGGGAAGTACAGTCAGGTCAGCAAAAGTCACATTTTGATGTGCTTTTGTCCCCCTCCAAGCAACTGTACTAACCCAGAAACTAACAGCTCACTCAACAGTCAGTTTGACACTGGCCCACCAGGAAACATCTACGTAAAGTCTATGAAATGGAGCAGACAGGACAACACTGCACACTTCCCTGCTGCGCTAGCTTCTGGCAATCATAAGCTGTGAACTTTCCAACCTGGGTATTATATCCACATCATGTGTTTATTAGTCCCTGAGGGTCATTTTCTCCATAAATTTGTCTAATAACCTAGTGAACCCATTTATACTTTCAGTTTCCAGAACATCTTGTGGCAGTGAGTTCCATTAATAGGATTATGCACTGAGCAGAAGAGAAAAAAAGGAAAACCTTCCCCCTCTGTTGTCTTTCCTTTAAACTTCTCACCTTTTACAAGGTTCCTCTTGTTTTCAGGTTTCATGAGTAATAATTTCCTAACTGCCCTGCTCTGTGTTACTGATGATTTTATCATGCCTCTGTTATATGAAAAATCAAGACAGTCAAGAATCCTAGAAAATCTGTGTGGTTTGTTTTTCTTTGGGCTTTTTTGTTTATTTGTTTGGGGTTATTGTTTGTTTGTCTGTTTCCATTTCAGTTTCTGGTGGTTTTCTCTTTGCTTTGGTTTGGGTCCTCTCCCTTTCCCTCCCCCAACCTGCCCTGCATCCTTTGTCCCACTATACTATATCCTTTTAATTTTATCACAACCCTTATAAGGAAGAGTCAGGAGAACATTTACTAATCCCACATCTGGGAACACAACACATTAATCTTGTGATACACTGATAATTCACACTCTGTCCTCTAGTATTTTTCCCTATATTCTAGTTACCTTTGTTCAGAAGAACCAATGTTTTCTAGCAACTATTCACTGATTTCACAATCTCTCCCCTGATGAACAGCCAATTTAATGACCATCACTCCCCCTGTGTATTCATTTGTATTTCTCCATAATCAGTTTCAATTGAAATTTTATCACCTAGTTATCAGTGCTGTAACAGACTTCTCGATCTTTGTCTTCTGACTACCCTGATAATTTTTTATCAGGGTAGTCAGAAAGAGAGGAGCAAACTACAGAGGAAGCTTCTGTTCCTCTTCTCCTAGATTACTAATGAACATATTCAGCAGCACAAGCCCAAACACAAGTCCGTCCAATACTCCATTGGTAAGTCTCCTCCATTATAAAAATTAACTACTTCTCCACTCTTTTCTCACATGTGTATTTGTTACCAATTCCTAGGAAGATCATCCATTTAATCCATGCTAGTTCAGCTTCTTTAAGAACCTGTTCAGGGAGCCTCATCAAAAAGTGTTCTTTCATGCAAGTAAACTATCAAGTATGCCGTCATCCTCAGACCTGTTGACTTCTACGAAGAAATAAAATGCCTGAAGCATGACTTCTATGCAAAATCTGTCAACTCCCTCATTACACATTTGTCCACATACACTTAAAAAAACCCAACAGCCAACCAACCAAAAAACCCCACAAACAAACAACAAACCAAACAAACCCTCCCCTACTTTTGCAAGTTACGACTCCAGGCTTTATTTTCCAGAATCCCTTATGTAAAGTCCTGGGAGCATTTCATCACCTTCAGTTACTCTGGTACTGAGGCCAATGCAAGCAGTTTGGCAATTGCTGGGGAATACTGTCTAGTTCTCACTCACACTCCATTAAAGAATGTCCTCCAGACTCTACACCCATGAGAAACGGCTCTACTGTGAGAACCTTCCTAAGAATTCTCCACAGCAGGAGTTTCTTTACTGTTTTTCAGCTTCACATTCACCGTGCTGTAGGGTTTGCTCCTTTCCTCATTATTTTCTATCAACACAACACAATTTCCCTTATTTTGCTGTTAAGTCATTCTGGGTTTTTCTGTTTGGTTGTTTTTTTTTTTGGGGGGGGGAGGAAGGGGGACAGAAAGATAGTGGGGGCTTTTGAAAAACTATGCATTTCTGCAAGCCTTTAGCATGGCACACCACAGAGCCTCTCTGCCACCTGAAACCATTAAAATTTTTTGCTTCTCCTTTAATAGACTATTTTTTTTTTTTAAATCCCTTTCTTGATATCACATCTGACCACAGCAGAGTTTATCTGGACTTACATTCTTGCAAGAATGATAAACCTGAATCTATTATGGTCACAGTTACAGAATAGTTCTCCAACAACTGTCTTTTTAACTAGCTCCTCCATACTACACAGGACCACATACAGCTGATTGTTTTTATTATTGGTCCTATGATTTGTTCTTCCAGAAAGCAGGCATGTATAGTTCTAACTCAGCGGTCCTTCTAAAGCTATTCTATCCCTTTTACCAAATGTCTGAAAGGGAACCAGAATGTCCATTAACAATGTCCTTGGAGCCTCTCTGATCTCCCTTAACATCCCACTGCCATTTTAATTATTGTGGTCAGATGACATCTGGCACAATTTGTACACTGCATACTTCCCATTTATACATCACTTGGCAATCCATAAAGGATTCTGCTGTAGTTATTAATACAGTTAATCTAGAGAAATATTAAAGACACATAATAGAAAGACATTCTACCACTAATGCAACTTAGCTCTCAACCCTGTGTAATTTGTGCCTTGGTGTCACAGTGTCCCCACAAATTTCTGAGTTACCCATTTTATCAATGTCCTCATTTAAAGGCAGACATTCTGAATTGCCCAGACTTAGATTTGCAGCTTTTGTATTTTGGTTCAACTGCCTGTTTTCACAGATGCGAATTAAACATGGCTGTACTTCTCAAGGCTGCTCTTTACATTTTCAGATGCAGACTTCTATGGCTTCTGTGCTTGCCTCTGCTCTCTATGACAATAGGGAGCTCTGACTTCACCCTATACGCTCTCAAGAGCATGCCAGTCTCTCCTCAGATGTTCAGTTTAAAATAATTCAGAAATCTCCCCAGTGCCATCCACAGAGGTCTGGTTTTGCTCAGACTGAAGCCACGCTTCCTGTTTATATTCTACCTATTCCAAGAGCTCCCAGCTTCTAATCTAATCCTACAACTATTTTCCTCATTCACACACTAAGAGCTATAGGTGTATCTACTGAGACTATCTTACTTTGTTGTCGGGTTTCCCTCCCTCCTCCAGTAGCATCTCATCTTGAATGAAGACTAAGAGCTCTGGTACTTCATTCAGCAGGCCCTTTCCAGAGAGCCTGTGTATTTCTGTAAGATTCTTGGTCTTCCTTCCTTACACTAGAAATCAGATCTCAAATTTTTACGAGAAGGAACTTTTATTTTTCTGGTTCTTGAAGTTGGGCAGAAAAAAACATTCATTCAGAGCAAAGGAGATTATATTTTTACTATGATTTAGTCAGCCTTTTCATACTTTATGGCAAAGAAACTGATTTTTCTTCTAGAAAATTCCATAGGAAGATGCTGAGATATCAGAATCTATCACTCTTAGACCCCTTTTTACCCTACCGTTTTTTTTCCTGGAGCGTACTGAAAATGTTACTATTGTTTGAAATATTTTGACATTTCCACTGTACCATCTTTCTCTGCCAGACTGAGCAACAACCAACTTCTCAATCCAGAAAGTGTAAAACTTCATTAGACTACTTTTTCCTGCTCAAATATGCTCAAAGATTTAGAAGAGGAGTAATTAATTAATCCATTTGAATATTCACCTATTCTTTCCAAGGTTCTGATTTAACTTTGTCTGCCACAAAAGATAACAGCCTAAGAAAACGAATCTTCATAATTCCCTATCTGTTTTTTTAATTTGTATTAAGAGCTGTGACAAACTACTAAACTTTACTGTAGAGGTCAAGGTATCACCAGCTGTCTCCTTCCCCTTCTGTGACAGAAGTTACTGTGCCCTTAAAACAAATGCAGACAAAGAAAACACACAAATGTGTCAGCTGCTCCAGTTTAGAGCCTGGTATCTTAATTCAAGACACCCTTCCACCAGTCACAAGCTAAGAATAGTTTTGAGGCAGGCTGGCTGAGGTGTGCGCATTAACCCTCTCCTGCCAACCTGCTAGAGACAGAGCAACAGTTCCAGGCAGTAACACCTTACACAGTTGCCACAGGGTCCAGCAGAGTTTGTCTATCAAAGCCCTAAGTATTTCTTAAATTTATTTTATGCATTAATAACCTGCATGAATCCTCAGTACACCAAAAGCAATTTATGCCAGATAAGCTACAAATGTGGTTTACTGTCATTATTCCCTCTGAAAACACTAGAGCAAGACTGCAGATCTCCACTTAAACAACTACATGCCAAAACGCATTTTAAAAAATAATAAAATAAAGAATACTTGCCTCTTGTTTAGTTACTTTTGCTGCATCCTTGCCTTCAGCACCCTCTGGAGACTGAAAGAAAATATTTAGTCAGTGGTTTTATTACAGACTTAAAAGCAACAATGCAACAGCAAAACAAAGATTACGGTGAAGAGTCTTCTTTCCATACATTTCAGCAATTTGAAGAAGCCTGGCAAATTTACACTAGTATTTACAAGAAACACTGTACCAAAGCCACTCTAGATTTTCCAAGCAAGAACACAAGGACTGATCATCACCAGGTACATACACATCATATCACAGAGCATCCCTCAGTGGTCCCTCTTGCCAATTAACTCAAGCATCTGCAGGTTCCAGTGGGAGCTCCATCTCATCAGCAGTTGGCAGCACAAAAGTATGAACTGGAAATCTGAGGTTTGTTCTACAGGGCTTTTGAAATCTCTGAGAAATTTAACATGTTTCTTCCCCAAAATGAACCTAACCAGTAATGAGATATGATGAACCAACAAAGCACAGCATTACTGAAATGAGTGATTTTTTTACCTCATTTACTCTATTTGCACCTCAGGTTCACTCAGTTGAAAGCTTTAATGGTATCTTTCCCTCATCTCATCTCCTCCATCAGAACAACAAAAATCAGTAAAACACCAAGACACCCACAGGAAAGCTAGAGACAAACATTTTTCTTCTCAAGAA
The DNA here is from genome assembly GCA_039877255.1 of Loriculus beryllinus. NCBI lineage: Eukaryota > Metazoa > Chordata > Aves > Psittaciformes > Psittacidae > Loriculus > Loriculus beryllinus. The sequence goes on along the minus strand of JBCJKH010014314.1, from coordinate 19,946 downwards.
CAAAGTATCAACCTTACTGTTTCAATGCTAGTGTTTCAGAGGTATGACAGAAATGTTAGTTAAGCCACGGGTATGTGTGTGTAAAATCAAGTTTGGGGGGTGTTGTTTTTTGGGGGTTGCTTGTTGGGGTTGTTTGGGGTTTTTTTTGTTTTGCTGTTTTTACACAACTCAAGATATATTACTTCACGTTTTGCAAATGACTGGGTTCTCACCTAGGAGCAAAAGATTCATGGAAAAACAGCGAGCAGCAGCAGTTAGAGGAGAACTACAGTAACGGCATGTTTCAAAAAGGCATTTAGCAGGCAGCAGAGAAGACAATTTGCTTGCTGTTTTGTTTTTCAATCAGTAAAGGAGCAGGCTAGCTATCTTTCCCCTTGCCTTTCCATTGCAACCCTAACCCAAGCCTCCCCCACAGATCTTGGTATGGAATGTCTGTTACACAGTTATGGTTTGGAGCAGAGAAAAAAAAACCCAAACCGGCTAGTTTGCAGCAGTTGACCACTGCCTTCTCCTGGCACTGGGCTCTAACATACTTACAGAGGGACACCCCCCACCAGAGAATAAAACATGGCTTTGTTACTGTGTGCTCTCCTGACAGAAAGGAAGCATGCCACGACAGCAGCTGGTTTAAAAATCATCGAAGTAGCTAGAAAACAGCAGGCAGTTAAGCAGCACTGCGCGGCACAGAGCAACTCAGAATAGCAACAGTCAGGCATCCAAAATGGAGCCTGGCTGTTCCCTGTGCTACTGCAGCCTCACCAGCCACCTACAGGATCGTTTCAGGTTTGCATTCCTAAAAGCCTTTCAGCTCGGCTACTGAAGAGTCGCTACGGCTTGAAGCTGCGATGCAGGGAGCATCAAAAGCCGTAGTTTGTATAACAAAACCAAGTAGTTCCATGATGACTGTCAGTAACGAAGAAGTCTTGTTTCCTACAGCTTCCCTCTCCAGCTCACGATACGGTACAGGTTCTGGAGATAGCTCTTCTGTACCCCATGAATTTATAACACCTGTTTCACATGAATTTTCTCAAGCCTAATAAACTTACACTGCACCCTTTCCCTGGGAGGGGGGGGGGGGAACTCGAACGGCATCCTTCCTGACCTGAGCACCTATTTACAAGGAAGGCCTCTCCAATTTTATAATCTTTCCTTCACAGTGGCCAAGAGGCTCAAGTTTTCAGGGGTAGGGGCAGAAAGATGGCATGATTCATTTCCATTGGAAGCCAGACTAAAAAACACCACCAGAAACTAAATGAAGCTGACACTCCACAATCAGGCAGTTTGAACCTGCTTCCCTTTTAGGAGCTTTGAAACAGGGCTAAATCATCACAAGATGGCACTGCCACATGCCAACAGCCCTGCAGTAATTGCCCGGGTGCAAATTTTCACCCTTCAGTGCTGCACAGTTAACATGCAGTAATTTATCCCACTCTCCTTAGAACTAGTAAAAACCAAGTCTCTTACATGACGGACGGGGCAGCTTGATTTGAGATGCCAATGTAATTGCTTGACAACAGATTTTAAATGTTCATGAGGCTAACCACAGGGGGAAAAATATATTAAAATAATCTTAACGCAACCACAACCACTGTATACTACTACGATACATTACACAACATTACTTCAATTGAGTTAGCTAATTAGCCCAGCATTCCCTCCCAGGTTAGAAAATCCAAGAGCAATTCTGCAGGCCACATAACTTTCTCTGTGGAGGGACATGCACAGTAATAATCTCAGAAGTGTGAATAAGCAGCAAGGGGTTCTGACATGCTCTCATTTCCATTTCAGACCAGCTTCCTCTTCTCTGCAACCACTACAAGTCCAGGTGTCTGGAGGCTGTGCTCATCCTCCCAGGGCCTTGGCTCCCCACATGCTGGCAGAGCTGTGTGGAAGGCCATGCCATGAATAAGGTAACTGATCCAGCTGAAAAACAGCCTGCTGCTTAAACAAATTTATAAATATATATACAAATTATAAATATATAGTCTTTCCCGCTCCAGCAGAACCATTTTACTGCACAGCTGCACAAACAATTGAGCCAGTACAACAGACAAGAACGAAGTGGCAGGGGGCAGTTGCAAGCAGCTTGGGACACTTTAAGCCAACAGACACACCAAAAAAAGTATTTCAGATACGGTTAGAGTATATTTATTAAAGGAGGAAGAGAAACTTCCTTTCCTGTCTGCGATCCTGCTTAGACATCCCAGTGAATCCTAGCTGATCTGGATCTTCATGCTAGTTCCTGCAGTACCTTTTACCTCTCTCTAGGGACCAGAGAAATTCGTACATGAATGGGTTTGTGCCAAGCACAGATCCCAAAGAAGTTGGCATGCCATAAGCAGCGACTGTCTGCACTAGTGTCTGCAAGTCACAGGACCTTTATGTAGATACCACCAAAACCTTCAAGTACTTGTCTCTAACTCTTCCACAGGAATCCTTCCCCCATCTTTTGTCCTGGTGACAAACTACTGAAGGATCTCTGATTTCAAAGCAAGCAAACATACTAAGTAACCCACCCCCTTGCCACGTTTTCCTTGATGTAATGCTGTGGTTCGCCATATTTCACATGACAGCCCACTTACATTTAAACACACCCTGGATACTGTGCCTCACATTGTAAACTAGTCAGGAGCAGGACTATATAAACTGCAAGTTTTGTACAGCAAAATCAAAGACCAGTGCAAGCATTGAACTGCTTGACAAGGTCACTTGTCCAACCTCAGTAATTCTTCAGCTATACTACCCTATAGACCCTTTGTGCCTTACTGTATGGATACCTACAAGAGACAAGACAGATAAAAACAAAAAAGGGCAAACAAGGACACAGATTATGGTGATTTATTTCTAATTCTCCAATCACAGAGGTACACAGAAGGAAAGCAGCTGACTGGCTAACTCTAAATTCACTTTTCACATTTAAACTAATAGCAAGTTTTAGGTTCAGATGACCACATATTGTGTCATAACTCAATTAGCACTACACGTTAGCAGTAAGATTGTAAATTAAGCTGTAGCTAAGCTTTGTAAGATCTGTCAGAGCTGCATAACTTTTATACCACAAGATTAACCTGGAAGGTTGCATGCCAGACTCCCTGTCTATCAGCAATAAACTTTTTTTTATGATTTGCTTTTTTCACACCCCTTTTTAAGGGCAACCTACAAAAATGAATTTGAGAAGACAGAACAAAACAAAGGAACATGAATACAGTATAGAGAACACTAAAAAAAATAGCAAAGTAATATCAAAATTAAGCTTGTTCATATACACAGTTCTTGCATTTCACCAGCTGTGACATATACATAAGAACTAGTATTTTCCCCACACCAGGACAACACTGAAGTATCTGCAATGCCAACACCATTACAGAGCTGTTAAACTGAAAAAGAAAACCAGGTAAATGTTTTAAGGAAGCATTTAATAGCATACACAGGCAAATTTCCTTTTTAAATTGTCCTTAAGGCTGGGTTTACCTGGTAGAGATGCACCACGAAAGAAACTAAAAGCTTCAATTTTTCTAATCAAACCCCTGAAATACAAGCAGGATGTAATGAGTACCATAACAAAGTAGTGAAAGCACCTTCCTGTTCAAGAGATCCAAAGGTACATTTAAACTTGAAGTGACTGGCTTCTGGATAAATATTCTGTTTGTGCTTAAATGAATGGACTGTACTATTATAAAGGAGTACATTAAAAGCCTGAAGAATAAGAATACAAGTATGCAAGAAGTAACCGTCAGTACAGAAGGTTGCTTATAAAATTAAATAGACCACTCATTCTCTGAAGGATCTTATTACCAGCTGAAACTCAACACCCTGGCTGATGGGACAGAAATTAGTCTTTTCATACCCACATTAATTACAAGAAAAAAAAAAAAAAAAAACAAAAACCCAAAAAACAACAGACAAACAAAAGAACGGATGAAAAATCAGATGCCAATTTCACTCTAACTACCAGCTTATCAAGTTGGAAAGGCAGAAAGCCTTAACTGTCCTAACACTTGAGCATTCTCCTCCCTTCTTTGCAAGCCGTTCTGTTCCAGCCACATCTCAATACCCTGCCTGGGATGGGATTTGCCAGTAGATAACTTTCCTGGCTCACTGTTCTAGCTGCCATTTCCACATGTAATGCTTTGGTCATTCCTCCAACAACTTTTGTCAACAAAATACGATACAAGGTTGCAACAAAACCACAGTGCAGGAAGAGAACACATATCAAATCCTAAGCCTTTTCCAGGTTTACTGCACCATTTTTCTATTTCTTTTTTCTCCCCTAATTTCCCTTTGAGTAGGACTCTACATTAGACTAAATTTAATACAATGAATTGTTTCCCTATGCATGCTAGAATTTCTAATTATTTGTCTTCAGAGCAGTTCTGAATTTTGTGCCTGTTCATAAATGTAATTAAAATGCTGTTTATTTCTGGGTTTAGATTAATGAAGACTACATACTGACTAATTTAACATCAGCCAACTCCTACAACACCCTTCTAACCATTGTTTCCACATTTATCTCCTTCAGCATCTTACCATTAACATTTGTTTATAGCTAGTTCTTTAATCTGTTTTCAGCGGATAAAACAGTGCTCACTGCCAAGCCAAGAACTTTACAAGTAAAGTTAATTTACTTTTAAATGCTTTAAGAAATCAGGTATTCTTCCTACTACACCCATCCATTTCTTTTTTCTACCTAAAGCCTGATCCTGGACAGGGAAAAAAACTTGTATGCCACCAAATAAAAAAAACCCAAATAATTCTGACAAGACCACAAGTGAAGTACATAACAAATCTGGTTAGTGGATGGATTTTTTAAATACCCAAGCAAAGTAGATACCTGTTTTGCCCTCTTCCAAAAAAATCCATCAGAAAAGCCCAAACAAAAAATCCTGTTTTTTATTGAGTATATAATATTTTAATCTTTTTTGTTGAGAACTATTGCAATGAAGTATTCTACAATATGTAATTTTTAGATTTAAATCCCTCCATCTTACATCTATTAAGAGTGGAATATTTAACTTTCTAATTCTTTTGGGGAGAATGTCAAGATCATAAACCTCTGAAAAGACAAGTGGTACTTAAAATCTTAAATATAAAGAAGACCATTAATATCCCCTGGTATTCATATGCAATTAGGGGAAAAAAATATCAGGGAAAACTCTCCATTCTTGCTGAGATTCAAGCCAAACAGAGTGACTGGTTGATATGCACTGCATTTTCAAAGAATATGTAAGAAAATAAAAATCCTTACAGCCTTATTCTAAGTAAAATCATTAGGTTTAAGAAATGCATTTTATTATATTCCTTCATTCTGAAGAGGTAGCTTCTGTGAGCAACTCCAAACAACCCAGAAACCATACAGGCCTAGGGGAACTTCTAGATATCCAAAACCAGGGAAAATAAATGCTTTTCCAGAAGAGGAAATTACTGCAGATTGAGGTTTTGCTATTCCCACTGAAAAAAAGGTCAAAGATTGACCAATATAATTTAAAACGCATTTGTATTTGTTGAGACATTTTGTAAGTCTCACAAATGGTTTGGTTTTTATTTTTCCTTCCAAGTTTGTTTTTCCTGTAGTCACATTTTTTAATGTGACATCTTCTACCTATAAAAGAGTGAGGAAGTATGAGCAATTTCTAGAGGCTCTGATTAAAACAAACAAGAAAACAAAAAACAAAAGAAAACAAACAAACCACAACAAAAAACCCCCAGCATTGTAATTTAAAAGTAGATAGTTCCTTTTTCAGCAAGTGAGGTAATCAGCAGTATTTTGAAAAATACAGATCAGCCATGGGAGCAGTGAGCACAGTGCATTTGAAATTGCTCGGTTTCCTTTCACACCAAACGTAAGAATTCAGCTAGGTAGTAAGTAAATTCTTGTCTCAGTATTTGCTTAATCATTTTACTGCCACCATAAAATAAAAAACATAGATTGAAAGAATATGATGGATGAAATTCAATCCCTAATAGCATCATTTCTTTGACCTTTCAAAGCTGATTAACTCATCTAAGTCAACATACACAGGCAGTTTTTAAAACCTTAAAGATGAGATTCCAAAATCTGCATCTAAATTGTACTGATCAGATCTGCAAAGCAAAGCCAGCACAAAGTACATCTAAAAATAAAACCAGTAATAAAGAAAAATATCTACTTAAAGATAAAGATTAGGCAACCATTTTCAGTAGCAACCAATTCCTGAGAATAGCCACCTCTGACAATGAACATCATATTCTGAATGACTGAAAGAGGGTGTACAATTCTTCCCCTCCTAGAGGACATAACTGTGATAAAACCACAATAATCTAGAAAGGAACCTTTTTGTTTTTTCAACTAACTGGTGCTACAGGACATCAGACCTCTGAGACAATTATAGCAGTTCCACAACTACGAGGTAGGTACCAAAGGCACAAACTGATACAATGCCTTAGATACACCGACCTTTTACAGCCCAGTAATAATTTCAGCTATGGTTAACAGCAGTATTGCTCTACTACAACAGCCAGAATAGAGGGATTCATAGAAACCTAAAAAATAGTTTCAAGAGAATAGAAAAATAAAATGTCTCCAGGAGGGTGCAGGTAAGATAAGGAAGAAATGATGCAGCAGAGATGAAGGATGTTTTCATTCTACAAACACAGCACCAACACCTCTCCTCAACTCTGCTTGAGAGAAATTAAACACTACAAAGGTAAAAATGTCGTTAGACAGCTGATTGCCAACTACAGAAGCACTGTCTACTGCTACTACACTCAGGTAGAATTAGGACAACAGAGAAAGCTAGGTGGCAAAAGCAAAACCACCCAACAGTCCTGAAAAAGCCCATGTTGATGAGAACATACACAATTTTTTGTTTTCTGCAGACCAATCCCAACATTCTCAGGGAACATAGCATTTTGTGTTTGCAGCTTTCGTTATTCCCAAGTACACCCACTGTTTACTGCAGGAAGACAGGAGCTGTATCTCCAAGTTGCAGGTGTAATTAATTGAAAATTGGTAATTTCCAAAGACACTAAAGGGGAAAAAACCAAAACAAAACACAAGCCCAAGGACTCCTCCCTTCCCAAGAGTCCATGGACTCAATCTTACTGACCACTAAGTTATTCTGATTATTCTACTCAATTTCTTCTTAAGTTAAAGACAACCAAAGAAGGTCTGGCTAAGGCTGATAAACGCCTGGCTGCTGCTAAGAAGAGTTCTGCCCTTTCTCACCTAATCATTCCTGCCCATAAGCCAGCTTAAGTCTTTGTGCCAAGATACAGAAAACTAGATCAGCAGACATATCTGGCCAAAAACTACCTCAAACACACACAATCTCCCACAGACTCAATCAGAGTAAGAACAGGAGTGATTATCTGGAATTGCTTCTTTTGGCCTGTACATGCCATCTTGAAATACCTGTTTGACTATCATCAAGTGAGTTTCACACTGCCAATTTTGCCAACAACAAAATTGGTATAAGGGCATCTTACTTCTGCATACAGCCAATTGCCCATTCCCAGCCTACCCCCTTCTAACAGGTTACCACAAACTCATTGTGTCACTGTGCAACGTGTCTAAATTGGAACAGTAAAATGATCCAGGATTTAAATAAAGAAAAAAATAACCAAAAGCATGTCCAAACTTGTTAAGTAAACAACTGTTAAGAGGATCATGGCCTAAAATGTAAGTCCAGCAGGTGAAAACACCTTTTTGGCTACTGGACCACGGGATAAAACATTGTGTGTGCTGGTTTTGGATGGGATAGAGTGCAGTTAAAGAACAGAAAATAGATGGTGGCCATTATGATCCTACAAAGTGCTAATTTCCAAGAAGAATTTCTGGTTTACTTACTCTTTACACAAAATACAATGTAGCAATCATGTCAAGCAAAATTCAACTTCATATAGTTTCTCTCAAACAACAATACACTTTGGACCATACCAGGCCTATTCACAGCTATTGCTTGGGTATAAAACAGCACAGAAAGAGAAGTTTTTCAAGTAATACAGAAGAAAAGCAGCCTTAAACTAGATAGCTTATACCTGCTACATCCCATTTACACACAGGACTTCTTTGTTTTTCAAACTTAACAATACTGATACTCTAGAATACAAAATAATATTACCACCCTTGCAGTGTTGAACTATTGTATATAAAAAGATTACCTGCACCTGGTTAGTTCTGAACTCAGAGGTGACCACTTACAACGTAGATTGTACTACCTGCTACATCCCATTTACACACAGGACTTCTTTGTTTTTCAAACTTAACAATACTGATACTCTAGAATACAAAA
>JBCJKH010014310.1:0-19147 GCA_039877255.1 Loriculus beryllinus | reverse complement strand
AAGCGTGAGGCCTCACTTCCAGTTGTATATGCAGCACTGTGTCTCTCTCAAGACTTCCGTTAACCCAATCTGGAGTCAGATTAACAACTGTCTGAGATGCTATATCCTCTCTACCCATGATCGATCAATCTCCCCAGGAAACTCAACCTTAGGCATGAGTAGTCAAAGTACCAATCTTGTATTCTGAAGTCCATAACAATAAAAGAGTGCACTTAAGCTATATTTACAATAATAAAACGCATACAGAGCTACAACTATAGCTATCCCCCACTAGCAGAAACAGGGAATTCCTACAGTTAACCTAGTCTTGATGCAAATTTTGTAGAAAGCAGGATGTTGCCCTCAACTGAGGTACCCTGTTTTACAGAATTACCAGTTTGAGACCAGACTTCAGGTGCTCTCAAGTATGTGAAAAAAGTTCTCTTACAAAGAATGCTAAATAAAGGCCTTCCAGATTAATACAATTTTAAAGACCACCATATGCAGTATTCCTAATGTCACTAATAGGTCTTGTTAAATTCACTGGTCCCTCCTAATCTCAGTTCTATCATTACAAAATTGCCACTTCAATAGTCAGTCAGCCTACGCAAAAAAGGAAGCAATTAACTACTGTATTGCCAGAAATTCAGAAGTTTGCTTAAATTTGTTTCTCTTGAGGCACAGATTTGCCTGAATAAATCCATTAATACATTTTTATCCATGGCTGTTCACTAGATGATTTTACTGTGGAAGCTAGTATTGCAAATTAAGTGTGATGTGATGATACCCCTTTCAATTCTATCAAGAACCACTTCAAGAGCACTCACAGGTACCGATGGCTTTACCAATACCATATCAAGTTTCGCCCACTCCATTCAAAGTGGCATCATCATAAAGTATCCAATCCATAAGCCATGCATTGATAATCCACAATGTTAATGGATCAAATTATACATGCACGTCACTTCAAGCTAAAACCCCACAGATCTTCAGAACAGCAAATATACTATTTTCTTTCTCCAATAGCACACAGATAGTGCCAGAGAGCCTACCAGCCAGCAAAGAGTAACATCATGGTAGGTGTCTTTCAGCAAAGTCAGTCAAATGTGCTTTTAATGCCGTCAAAAATAATTCCCCCAGATTATCTTAAATGCCTCTGATTCTCTTGAAAGCAGTACTTTGTTAGGCTCACAACAGCAGAGTTAATAAAACCCCGTTCATGTGTACTCACTTCCTATCCTCCAGAAAAATTTAGTGTCCCTACTGTAAACTCTTAATGTGCTGGCTACATACAGAAAAAGCTTAACAAATGTTTAAATTAATACAAACCTGCATACGACATTTCACTAAATCCAGAGGTACAACAGCAGTGTGTGTCAGGCCACAACTTAGGACCCCACCAACGCCACAGAGAGCATAAAACTTGAGCGAGCCATATTCACAACTGTATTCTGCAGCAAAAAATAAAAAAGACACACCATGCTTTTGCATAAACTCCATGCACTGTTAGACAATGATGTCCAAGGGATAGCTTATGCTTCCAGTTCATTAGTAGATTAAATATACCACACTAAACACACTTTGTCAGTGCTACCGCATACCAACATGCAGCACAAACCTGCATTCTGCATTTAACCAGGTCTAGAGGAACCAGGGCTGTATGTGTTGTTCCACAGCTAATAATCCCACCAAGGCCACAAAGCAAAAAAAATCTGTTTGAGCCATATGCACAGCTGTATTCTAGTTAATTGGGGAAAAAAAAAAAGAAATTATATATATAGGATCAATCATAAACAGCAACAAAGCTCAGAAAAGAAATAAAATTGACTGAGTGCTAGCTTCTTAAAAGTATTACACTGAAATAATCTCCCATGTTGCACTATTCAACTGCAGTGTTATACTCAAAAATAATTCCTTTGCTTTGAATTAGCACATCTTAGACTGACAAGATTTGGTTCTGAGCCTTTGAAATACAGTTTGCTCCTTTTAAAAAAAAAAAAAAATAAAAAAAAAATAGCAATGGAAGAAACAGTCAAGTTTTAGCACTCAGCACACTTAAACCATAGAAATGAATCTCAGAAGCTGCTAACAGAAATTATGACTCAGAGCTGCAATGTCCAACATTTTCTTACACCAAGAAATTAAGCAAGAGTAGTATTTCTCTAGTATTATAGATTCTTTGGTTAAATATTCTATGATAGTACAACTTCTGCATTTAATAGAAACCATACAGATCTACGAGATCAGCACTGAATTTTTTTTCTTTATGTAGATACATTTTCAGGTATTTTACAGATTCCTTATACAGATTCTATTTCTTTCCAGTCAGAATCTCAGATTTATACAGCTTCTGTTTAGTGAAACTGCATGTTATTATTATCACATTCAATGCCTATAAACAAGGCTCATGAAAGAATCTTCCCCATCACACTTAATCAAGGATATTTCATTCGCACTGCTCCATACAGTACTATGTATAAAACCTTCCAGTCTTAAAAGAACAGGTTACTATTTTTCATAAATTCCAATGAGGCAAAGTTACTCAAGCTAGAAAAAAAGGATCATTTTCCCTCTTCCATTTTTGAAGCTACAGAGAGTATGGTTAGGGGTAATAAAAAAAATCATGATTTTTTTTTTGTAATTTTTACAATTAACAGTATGAAATAAGCATGAGGTAGCAACACCATTCTGCTATTACACTTAGCATTTTAAATACATAAGCAAAAGCAAAATCAATATACTGAATAAGCACATACAAAACAATACATCATATAGAAAATATTCCCCAGAGAAGAAATGGACAACCTAGGCTCTTTTGCTGTTAAATCTAGTGGTCTTACTTCAATATAATGGAACAGACATTAGTGTTACAGCAACTTAATAAGAACTATCCTCACAAAAACACTAATGAAAATCAAAAGTCAGCAAAACCGTATCTTACTCTTCCCTCAACTACTGCAGGCTTCGTATTGCCTGTTATGTTCGTATTTCTCACCTTACTCTTCATAATTAAACAGCAAGGCAATAAAAGCGTCACTTTTTCTCTACTTTAAAACAACAAATACTGAAACACAGACACCATATTAAGCCTATACTTGAAGGATGAAATCAGTTAACAATCAGAATAATGCATAACCTATGAGTATTTTTTTTAATTGAAATACTGCTCAAGACTGTAAATATGCTGGTCCAGGACCTACACATGCCTCTAAAACAGGTTGGTTATGCTAGCAGACTTGCAGGCAGTAGTAATATTCTGCTTACAATTTGCTAGTAGGACTCGTTAAACACAAACATGGTTTTCTATGAAGGTGTAATCCGAGAATAGACTCTTGAGTCTGTATTTCAGGGCAGCTCTGTCTAGCTGAATCTTTGGCCTGCTGCACAACACTACATGATGCCCAGATACCAGAAGTGCTCATTCACATTCCCTTTTTCACAACAATTTACTGTTACAAGTGATACTCCTCAACTGACAGACAATTGTAGAAGTCACAAAAAGCTAGAGCTTTACGTACCTGCTTTATTACAATGCTGTTATTCAGACTGACCTGCTGGCCAGGTGTTCAAAAACAAGTGATTAGGAAAAGCAAGCCAGTATTGATAAGGCTTCAGCTCTTTATAGGTACCTAAGTTTGTAATGGTACAGCAATATTAAGTAAAGAAAGCCATACTACATACCAGGCTTCCTATTTTAAAAGAACCAAATTTCCTAAAGACTGTTACATGAAAAGAAAACTGGATAAACACGTAGTACACAGGGCAAGAAAATAATTCTGACATACCTAGAAGCTGATTTAAGGCAAACACTCTGATGCTACTCAAACATATACAGCCAAAAACTTGTCTACCTATTAAGATAGCTACATAATTATTTGATTTCTCTGCTTCTGATCTGACACATTAACAAGGGCAAATTCCAAGAGCTGATCATAAAACACTTTGCCTCTGAACTATCCTACAGTTAATGCTCTGAGGTGAACTCAGAAGACCTTGTGGTTTGTACTGACTTTGTATGACCTTGTGTAAGCTCAGATATCTTCTGAAATGTGTGAGCCTCCAATACAAAGGTCCATGAAAGAATGAACACAGCAGAAAAAACTATAAAGAAACCTGTCACCTTTGACAGCATATGCTTTCAAAGAGAATGAAGATTAAGCTTCACGCTTTAAAGAAATAAGTGCACCCACTGAATATATTCAGCATATCAAAGCGCAATTCATGGCTTTAGCTAGCAAGCAACAAGATTACCACACTGAAAGCCAGAAGTACTTTCTTGAAAATGTAATAAAATCCAACAAGTTCTATCTCTCTTTCACATATCACATGACTGTTCATGCAAGAGCATTAATGTACTTCAGTAACCGCAGTACTCCAGATGAGTATCTTGCCGAAAGTACTACTACAATTTCTTTTTTTTTTTTCATTAAAAGTAGAAGAATGCTTTCAAGTTATCAATAGCTTAAAATAACTCGAATTTTAACATCTACCTCCACTATTAATAGTATCATCAAGGTCAGACCTTTGGAAGTCACAAACACAGTAAGGAAACACTTGCACTTAAAATCTAAAATGCATCACTGTATCTTAAGACAGCAGAGCCATCTGGTGCATGCCCCGCGACTACAAAGGGCACCTCTAATGTGTCTGGGCGTTCAGATGTCCAGCTCTGAATAAATATAGGGAAAACCAAGAAGAATACAGAAGAAAAAAAAAAAGTCTTTCAAATCCATCCAGATTCACACGCTACTATTCTCCAAGGAAGAAAGCAGCACAGGCCTGAAGTCCCAGCCCTCGAGGCTGCAGGCTCAGAAGAGCCATTAAACGCACTCTTGCTCCCGGAACAGACACCATCAGCGATATCTATTCCAAACGAGCACCTTCCCCTGTCCTTCCCCGGTAACGTCGGATCCCTGCTGTCACTTAGCACACACCGCACGGGGAGCGGAAGTTACCACCAGCGCCTCCCCCGCCCGTGCCCTTCCTCGTCCTCCAAGCGAGCGCGTAGGCCCAGCGCCCGCTACAGAGCCGCTCCTCCCCGGCCCGGCCGAGTCCCGTAAGCGTTAACCCTCCTTCCGCCACCCCGGCCGCCGCAAGCCCGTGCGAGCAGAGGTCAGGCTGGCAGAGCCGCCTTCCCCGCCCGGTGGCCTCGCCACGGCTTCCATCCCTCCCGCCCTTTCTCACCTTCACCGGCGGATGCAGCCGCCAAGCTCCGCCGCGTGGTGGGCGCCTCGGTGGGCTCCGCTCGCTTCCTCACCCCATCTTGGATCGGCTGGAAATGCGGCGCGTAGAAGGGGTTGAGCCGGGCGAGCGGCGCGATGGAGGAGAACATGGCGACCTGAAGCGGGCGAAAAGAGCAGAGCGGCGTGGGACTGCGGGGCCCGCTATGCGCCCGCACGGCTGGTCCCACACCCTAGATGCAGCCCGTGGCCCCAAGGCGAACAGCGGGTCCCGGCGAGCGGGCAGCCCTGCGCTGTCCTGACTCACCTCCTAAGATGGCGGCAGCTCGCGCAGAGGCTGACCGCGGGCCCGGCTCCGTCACTTTGTCCTTCCCCGGCGCAAGGGGCGGAGTCACAGCCCAAGAAGCTGCAGAGCGATTGGCGGAGACGCGCTGCCAACCGGCACTACCGCGCACGCGCAGCCGCGACCAGCACCGTTCGCCGTTACCCTTGCCGCCCTTCAGGGCTGCGCCCCGTGGAGCCGCTGGGGACGGGGGCCTGGCTGCGCCCCACAGCTGCCGGTCGGTTCACGGCCCGGTCTGCTGCCCCGTGCCCTTGCCTGGGTCATGCGAACGCCGCAGCTGCGACTGCGACTTGTTGGGTAGCTCGCAAAGGGAGGTATTGGTGCACCCTCCCCGTTAAACTCTGTGCCTGAACTTCTGAGCCTTCTTTCGTACTGCCCGTATCTGGGCGCTTGCCAGCCAGCCCGCAGAGCTACAGCCCGGAGCAGTGTCAAACCGGAGACACTCCCATACTCCTGCTCCAACAGCCTGCTTCTAGCACTAGCAAGCTGTTCTTGGTTCACAGTGCAGGCGACAATCACACTCAGAGTTTAAGATGAGTTTAAGGAAGTCCAGTTCTGTTTACTCAAGCTAGTGATACTTCTTGGCAAAGCTGTAAGAAGCAACTCCTTCAACAAAAGCCGCACCCCTCTGGCCAGGCCCTGCTGCAGCACCATGCCAGATCCAGCACAGACAAGAGAGAAGCCACCAAAAACTCTGCCCACGGCCTCTACAACTGCATTTCTCTTTCCAATTGCAAGCCTGCAAGCTAGCAAGGGCCTGTGCTACAACAGCTACAGCTGCTGCCAGAATAATTGCGAGATAGTTTTGTTACAAGTGGAATGTTATTTAACAGAACACCCATGCTTAGCCTTAACTACCTTAAACTACACTTTCTCCTAACCGTGTGATTTCACTCATTTTAGTGGATTTACACAGTATAAACCAGCGCAACACAGCTGAGCTCGCTGGTTATTGTGAGATAAGAACTCCCAAGTTCTCACTATCTCACTCGTACCCCTTCCATTACAGTGCTACATAACACAAGCACAGCAGACAGCACAGCAGGAGGCACACACTGAACACTGAAGCTATTGTTTGTGAGCAGGGAGACATACTGACAGCACACCTGCAGGAACACACCCCTTTGGCAACTCAGCAGCTCCTATTGAACCAAACTTCCCTGGAGGATGACCAGCTACAGCAGTGTGAGGACCTGGCTCTAATTGCCAAAAGTTGATTCAGGCAGTCATACACAGGCCAAAATGACACATGCTTTCTAGCATTGTCATAAAAGTCTAGGTTGGTTAAATCCCTCTTGAGTAAACTTGACTCCAACTGCCAAGTAGGGAAAGGCCAGCTTAACTTATTTACTTTTATTTAGCAACCAGCTGAGAGTCTGAAGTGCTGCTCACTTCCCTGCCACTGGCAGCAATGGAGACAGGCTGGAATTGTTCATCTTGCTACTGTTCTGCTCTACTCATCTGCATTTAAACAATTGTTGGTAGCAATGTTTTCTAAAAGCCAAATTTCACATTTTTCATATACATTTTAAATGACTGAAATTCTTGCAGAACATAGATAACCTCAGTTCCAATTATGAAGGATGAACATGTGACTATACATACCATCTAATGACAATTATTATGCACAACTAGTACTGACACTTGATAGTCTGCAAAACCATCAGTTTCTTTGGGTTTAGCTGCCAAGTAACTTTTAACAGCCGTACTGTTAACAAGTACTGTTAAACAGCAGTCTAACATAACCTTGTGAAAATAACAGGATAATGTGTTTCTGCTGAATGCATACCATTTCCCACCTGCAAAAGAATAAAATAGTTTGAATTGCATGCTGTTGCTATCTAGATTAATCTGATTTTCTGACACATATCAAAATTAGTAATAGACAAAGACTTGAAAGATGTAAAAAGCTCTGTAAAAAGAGCTATTGTAAATAAAATTAATCTTTGATTAAAAAAAAGTTTCAAATTTGTGAAATTTAGGAAAATGACAGTTTGGCAACTCCAAAGTTTACTTAGTTACGTCTATCCTTCTGTTACTAACACCCACCACACACCCCCTCCATCTCCCCACTCCCTCCCCCAAGCAGTGCACAATCAACCAACTACAGACTAGCTTCTGTCCTACAGTAACTCCTCATTCTAACATTGTGGTGAAGCCTGCAAGTAAAATCAAAGCACTTGTAAACCTGTTCTCCAGATAACATACTGCTTTTAAAAATACACAATGAGATGGCAAAACAGCCAACCACACCTTTGATAATCACGTTAGCACAAGTAGCATCTGCTCCTGTCATAAGCATGTATTTTACTTATTTATTCTATCAACACCAGAACTACTAGACCATGATTCTAAAGAATCAGTAACAGATCAATTCAAGCTGTTAAGTTTCACAGCCAAAGGAAAGCCATAACACTACAGCATTCTCCTTCAACAGGACCCAAACTAGCTAGGTTGAACAAGTCACATCGTCTGAATGCAGGAACTAACAAATCTCTAAATGCCCTAAGAGTCCTCTCCTCATCTTATGACCTTTTTTAATCTAAATGCTCCCCAATGTACCAATGCTGACAAAGAATTTCAAAGTGAGATGGGACAGAAAATCTGAGGAATTACTTTTCAATATCAAACAATACATAGTACTTAGAGGTATATATGCCACCTTAGGACTACAAGTTAAATTAACTTGTAGACCCTATGTTGTATGAACACATACATGTATGTATACACCTGTGATAGCTTGCTGTTGCACTGGTGCAAAGCAGCCTGGTATACTCCCTAAGGAAGAAAAGCTTAAGACATAGGAAAAGTTTTAGATAAAGGTAGGTAGACTTACTAAATATACAGTAAAAGCTATATTAATAGACAATAAAGGATGTGCTGGAATGCCTAAATCTGTAAACACAAGATTTACAATTATACATCACAATCCATCCCCATATTTATTTTGACCAGACAGATAAAGCTTTTGCTTAAAAAGAAAAACCCAAACTTATCAGCCCAACATGCAACTTCAAAGCAAGCCAAAAATATACTACGCACAAGACATGCCACACAACTGTACAAGCTTTATTTGTAATTATACTTTTCAGCTAAACAGCCTGCTTTTCGAGCTTGTATTAATTAAAGGCATTCTTTTGGTACTCAGCTTTACTTTTAACTGCACAAACCAGTTAATGCCCTTAAAAAAGAAACAAACCAAAAAAAAACCAAACAAAAAAACCACCCCCAAAATACAAATCCACAAACAGTATTTTGTCCACAGAACCAGCTGAGAAGGAAATTAACAGAACAGCAGATTTTAATACCATGAAGGGTTTTCCTAAGCTGTGCCACAAGGAACAAACTGAAACATACATACATCCAATCTACGAGGGACCTGAAAGCTTCTGTGGGGCAGCACGGAGCATGGTGCTAGAAACTCTACCTGGATAACAGAGTTTCCTTCACACTGTTTCTTACTTACATACAAATCAGTTTCAAAACACATACAGAATTTAAGATCTTGTCTCAGATACTAGGTAAGCTCTCACAGCCTCACCATGGATCAGGTGCCACAGTAAGTCTCAACACTACAAGTGATAACCCCCTAGCTATTCACAGCCTGATACCAGACTCCAAACTGGGCACATGCTGCAAGGTCAATGCGCAATTTAAAGGGAAAAGCATGAGCTGTGTTAGCTGTAACTCAGACAAGCAAATCAAGGTATGTAATGTTTCCAGAACAGTATTCTAAGCACTATGAGTAATCATGAGAATAAAACTCACTAACCCCCCCCAATATTGTCATGTCTATTGACTTAGCCATTTTCCCAGTCTTTCTGTAGCTCTTGAACTAAAAGGGACTTAAGCAACTTTTACCACATCAGAACTCAACTAATTTTTGCATCTGGAATTTGGATACTAACACCAGTCTGTAAAATGGCTCTATTCTGTGACTGGTTGAGAAAGTTTATCCTGTATCTGTCTAGAAGCAAAGATAAACTAATGGAACAAAAGTGAGATTATTAAAAAAAAAAAAAGAAGGAACACTAGTTCCCATTGTTTCTACACTTTGATACAAAGACTACAGTATACTTCAGTGTAACTTAGCAGTATTTAGGCAGCTTTATGCACATGCAACTATTCAGGCTAGTAGCATTATTACTACATGTGTTTTTCTTCTAAATTACATCAATTGCTTTAGTATGCTAGTAAATCTGTACTCGGGGCTGGCAGAGGAAGGAAAAGAGGGAATAAAGAAGGAAGAGATTATTCTCATAGCTATCTCACACTGTTAAATGCCTCAAGTACAATAAGCTTCCAACTACAACTGAGCTACATGTAAGTTACTTTGAGAACTTATGTAGAAAAGTCTTTACCTTCTGTGAAGTAACACTGAAGTTGAGAGGATTCTCCAAAACACTGCATAAATGAAAGAATGACGACATTGCATTGCAGTTCAGCTGCAATGGGTCTGTTTGGGTTTGGTTTTGGTTTTGGGCTTTTTTTATGATGCTAACAGTAGCCCTGAAGGAGGTCAACTGAAATTATTTCATGTAACTAGAAGAGAAAGACATATTTCATGTTAAAACACATAGTGGTGGAAAATATTTTAAAGTGAGAAGGAAGTTCCTCAAGTACTGAAAAGCAAATGAAGACTAGCTATTCCCCCCATCCAACTTAAAAGGCCTAACATAGGCTAAAAGATTATGGTTCAATACTATTATTGTAGTGCAAGTATGATGAGTATACCTCCCACCAAATGTTGACATGAACTACTCTGGGTTTACTATCAGATTTTTACTTTTTTTTTTTAAAGATGGATGACTTCAGCAGCACAAAATGACACCTCTGATACATCAGCTGTCTTACTTTTGCTGCTTTTCAGCAATGAATTTATTTTGATAAGGAAAATCCACACACATTAAAATCATTTTTATTTTTCTGCATTTTGACACCAGAAGTGAATGTCTTATGTTACAATTTTCTATAGGATGGACACAAGTTTATCTATTTGGATTACTAGAAAGGCAGATTAAAAGGAAAAACAAAAATTAATCTTAGCAGAAATAAACCCCAAAACTATTGCTTTGCTACAAATTACCATGTTTGTCCCAAAGTTCACAGAAAGTAAAGCTTCTCCATAGCTATAGCCTATGCAATAATTGTACCTAGAGTAAAAAGATAATGACTATTAACTAATGTTCTCAGCGTTTTATAAGTAGCACTTCAAGAATTAGTATGATTTATTGCGATTTTGTACCAAGCAGTAAGACTGAACATCTGGATGCTGCAGATTTAAGCACACCAAAATGTATACATTCACTTTGAAAAATTGTTGCTTATCACTCTTCATTGGTAGTAGTGAAGTCAGCTGCCTGCTCAACTAAGTTACACAATATAGAGTGTTTCAGCATGCTTCCACTCAGAAAAATATTCAATTGCATGAAAGTAGTAAATCTCACCTCAGAAGATGAAACTGTAGCAGAAAATGCAGCAATGCCCTCTTCATACAAGAATAAAACTTCATATGGAATTTTCACACTTTGAGAATACTTCTCTACATGAATATTTAAAGATAATCAAAAGCTGTGTTGGAAAGATCTTGCTTAAAAAAAATAAAAAATACCACTGCTAACATCAAAATTTAGACTACTTCCGATAACAACTCTGACCCAAAAAAGTATTTTAGTAGTAAATTATATTGATGCAAATTTTATTTTCCACGCATATTACTAATAAATAAGTTCCTCTAAGACATCTCTCGCCAATTAGGTTTGTATTCAGCTCCTACAACACTGTAAGCACTAAAACAAAGGGATACATTTAAATGAAGTTACACTTAAACAGAGTTACTAATATGATACTAAGACTTTTACAGAAATGCAAACAGGTTTACAGTTACATTTACTAAAAAGTTACAGTAATCTAGAGAAAAGGTTGTCATACTCTCCCTACATCCTAAAAGAGATTTAATTCAGTTACATGGTTACTGAAAAAATGCATATAAAAATGCATTTCCCTTTATCACCTGTGTTAAAATCCTCCTCCACAATCTATAGAGACAGAAGTACAACCTCTTTTCTGTACAAAGGAAAAGCTTTAAAAACACAGCTTCACATTTTACTACGGTTTTGCCCTTCTCAGCTTCCAAGTTCTTGCAAAAACAGATATACATTTTCTCAAAAATGAATTTAAAGGATGTCCACATTAAAAAAATAAAGCCTACAAAAAGTTCAAAGATTTAAAAAAATGTTACTCCTATGGCACTGATCTCCTACTAGTCCAAATCCAGAAAGTGACCGATGTCCATTTAATATTATGTTTCTTCCTTTATCCAATTTATCATGTTCCAATCACATTATTTGTAAGAAGTCCTTGAGCCGATGAGAGGGCAGAAGAGTTCTCTACAATTAAAAATAGGAGATCAAATTGGGAGTGCCTTTCAGAAAGATACTCAGTTGGCAGCACCCTGATGGATAATACTCATATACTTAGAGAAAGGATTTCCTTGATTAGTTTCCATTGACTGATAAACTGAAAACAAGAAGACCGAAATGACAACAAAGAGAAGAACTTTTATCCACAGGGGAATGGAGCGTTTTTTTGTTGGTGGTTTCTCCAACTTGATGTCAGTTGAGGTACCATATTTTGGAGCATACTTAGAGAAACATTCCTCCATTCTGAAGTCACTGTGCTCTATAGGCCGGCTAGCAGCTCCTTTGATGGGTTTACGGCAGCTAGCACTGTTAATAGAAAAAAAACCCCAAACCATAAAATATCACATATTTCAAAGAGCAATCTAAGGTAAACACAAGTTTTATTATACTGAAAGAATTAAAAATTAGTCCTAGTGAATGCAGTACCTGAAACGTTTGTTGCAAACTAACATGTCTATCATTACTACGATGAACATTCAATGACTATCGTAGTCATTCACTGTTTAAATACACACCCCTTAAAAAAAAACTGAAATGCCACTTCATCCTGTCCACATAATCAATGGATCATAACTGGCAATAAAGCTCTAGGAAGTGTGCCTCTCCTTTGACGTCTTTAGTGATCACTTATGCAGCCCCACTGGGATTTCTAAATCCAAGACCGCCTCGGCCTTTAAAATATGTATTTAACGGCTAAGCCAACACACAGAGCCAGAAGACAAAGCAATAAGGGTTAAAAAAAAATCCACCTACACTACCATGTCATAGAACAGTTAGGGTTGGAAAGGACCTTAAGATCATCTAGTTCCAACTCCCCCTGCCACAGGCAGGATTGCCTCACCCTACATGCATGGCGTACAATGCATGATTTTTATTAAGTGGTACAGATTTAAGACAACTGACAGACCTGAAAATGAGAGCAAAGCTGAGTGGCGAGAGAATACACCACAGTAGTAGTAGCTGTTACCATACATTCTCCTTATGGCAAGACTTTATGCAATTGCAGTTTAAATTGAAGCTATAATTAACATATTGGAAACACAAGAGTTGACTTCACATCTTAACGTTGGGAAATTCCCATTTTCTAACATGACAAAGTTTGGTGAATTGCATAATTATCCACAAGGCTGTCTGAATTTTTAGTTAAATATGAAGTTGCAAAGAAAAATGTAACAGCCCTTCTTAGATGCCATCCTTATTCATGCTAAGATTAATCTCCGATTAGAACAGGACTGCTACTTAGAGGAAAAAAATAAGGTATCTGAAAATTCTTTTTGGCTTTCAAAAAGCTCAAATATACACTGGGAAATCTTTCATTTAACAGCAGGCCTAAAGCAGTTGTATCTAACAGAAAGCTTAAATATTTTAAGCTACACAGATAAGCTCTTTCTATCTAACTTGCAGCATCCAGAAGTTCCAATAATAATTCCTGTTCTCCCATCCTCAATTTAAATAAAGAAATGGCTTTTTTGCCTAACAAAACTATGCACATAGAAAGAAGAGCTGGTCATCTCAACTGTTATTGAGACAGCACAAAAAGTGTCGTACCTCAGAAACCTACACTCATCAGCTTAAATAGATTACAAAACTGAGAAACAAGCTCCACATAAACCTTAGAAATACCTAATTCCTGTAGGTGTTGATACTTCATAAGGGAACATCTCCTTGAGAATATCCCTTTCTACTCTTCGTTCTTCTGTATGAGTTCTCTCCAGCACCTAGGAGATCAAAAAACAGTTATAAACCTAGTAAGACTGCAAAGCAAAAAGCTCCTGTATAGCTATCTCAGTGACCACAACCATGTGCAATTTTTAAGACTGAGTCACCCAGTGCCATTCAAGAAATTTACTTCTTGGGTTCTAGAAGTTAGTTTAACCTTTGTTAGTGGCAGCTGTCTGGTCACTTTTGGTGTCTTAAAGCATTCAATCCTCTCCTCAGTTACCTTTAAGATAAAAAATATGCCGTATAAATACAATACACCTGCCAGCCAGTGATGTAGATGACCAAAAAAAACTTAACCATCACCTCTATCATGGCTGTGTTGAGCAGATCACAGGATTGGTTGTGGCCAACATGATTAAAAGAGTACTGATGTAGGCAATCTGTCTCTTCTTGCTGTAATAAACAATGCCTCAGTATAGTAACATACTAACTGAACTAAAAAAAAACCCCAAACCTTAAGCTTTAAGCAGAACATCCAGTTTTTCCACAAGCTTCTATTTGACAACTAGTTCTACATTCCAGTTACACTACAAATAAAGCAGCCCCATTTCATAAATTTCAGACCCATTGAGAATAGGCTTCACAAATGTTAATACAAGTTTTGTCTGCAGTAACTACATGAAGCAAGGGACTCCATTTAATTTCAGACAAACATTATCTTGTAATGTAAAAGTACACAATATTACAGTACTATGTTAATACAGTTACATATACTTGCAAGTGCTTTAGACAGTTCTCCAAGAATATAATTTTGACAGATTTACAGTTAACCTAGTCAAATAATTATTTTCTTTCTTGCTAACTGATAGGAATCTACAGATGCTTTTTAAACTTAGGCTTTTGGTCTAAAGTAATCCTACTATTTGAGGCCCTAAATTAAAGCACATTAAGGCTTTTCAGGATAGGCTGATTTACAGGATCAAAAGTAGATAATCCAATACTGCTCTCTCTTTGAGCTATTCAAAAGATTTAAAGAAAAAAAAAATAAATCTACATTTTTATCAGAATAGCAACACAAGAAGAAACAACACACCAGAACATATTTGGCTTAAGAAAAAAAAGTAGGATTTACACACACACACCCCTACACCCCCCAGATCTGAAAGGGGAAGATAAAAGAGAGAATATACACTTATTTTCATGTCATGTGACACTACTATTTTGACTAGTAACATCTGGACAATGATGTCCTCTACCCCTTCTGTACTAAGAAGTAAGCACATACACACAAGAATCTTGATAACAGAGAGTAAGCAAGAGCAATCTAAGTTATAATTTATTTACTTCCGCTGTCATCAATGGTTTCTTTGGTGTTCTTCTGGGCATGTCTGAGAGTTCACTGATTGACAGCGTAGGAGCTGCATGCTTGTAATTTCCAGTCACCCTATTGCCAACCTGCCAAGATTCAAAATTGTTCAAACTCAGAATCAGCCAAAATAGAAAATAAAAGAGGGGGGGAAAGGTGGCAGAACCAAGCAAGAAAACCTTTATATGCATTGAATCTATGCATGTTAGCAGTTAACTCAAGAAGGTTATGTAACAAATACTTTGAAATAAGCACAGGAAACACATTGCTTATCATTCCAAGTAATTTCTTTTAAGCCATTTAGAAACAAAGCTATTTAGTTCATAACAAAAGCCACATGTAAAAGCTGATATTCTGCATGTACTTAAAAGATCTAAGCTTTGAAAGTGACTCTTTTCAACCCTCCCCACAAAAAGGACGTTAGATAGGATCTAGGCATTTACCCAGTCCCATCTCAAAGTGAACAGCATAAGTACTAATACAGACACTGAATATGGTTTCAAAGAACATAGTCTTTGAATAGTCTTACTTCCCTTGAAACAGCCTGTCTGTTCAAAACGGCATGATTCCATCAGTAAAGATTTATTACAGAAGAATACCATTTGCATGATTTATTAAACATATTTACTAAGCATATTTACTAGGGTCTCGTTGCTTGCAGTCAATATAGTTTCAGCTATGGGAGTACTCTCTGATATTACAGCATCATCTACAGGCAACTGTGCTGTAGCTTCCACCTGTTTGTTTAAAACAAACAAAAGAAAACAATTGAATAAAATAACCACTGAGACCCTAAAAGTGAGAAAAAAAAAAAGCTTGTCTATTATAAAAAGCCTATCATCACCCTTTTCCTTGGTGTTCTTCTTGACACTCTTGTAGACTCCCTAGAAAATGCCTGCAGAGGTCCACTTTTTGAAGATCCACTTGTCCAGACAGTCTCAGTAACTCCATCTTGAGAATAGGTCTATTCAAGCATCAAACACATGATCAAATACGTGAAAGCCAGCTCTCAACATTGGATACCCACAACCAAAAGCCAGAATAGCATGCACACTCCAGAAGCAGTGCCTACAATCCAGAACTTATCTGGACCCTAATACATTCAGTAATTATCATCTAGCTAGACTAGTATCGACCACAATACTTAAATTACAGAGCATTATTGTTGAAATACAGAACTGACAAGATAATGCCTGACAGTAAAAAATTTACTTACTACAATAGAGTGAATTAATGCTACCTACAAGTAGTTATATCAAGTCATGGACAAAAAGTATGCCAGCTTTAAGTACCATTGCATTACCTGCCTAGACACACACACACACAAAACAAATATCTATGAGCATAAGGAGAAAGCATCACCATGTTCTCTACTCACATAGGGGTCTATTCTCTCAAGCAGAGGTGGGAATGGTCTAAGACAGCCACCCACATACCAATTTTCATGTAACAGTAGGTTTAAACAATCAAGCCTGACACAGATCTTTACCAGTCTAAGTAACAACATGAAGTGTCAAACTTCTATAGCCATTAAGAAACACAGATCATGCTCTATGCCGTAATGCAAGCTTTATGCATAAAGAAAAAAAAATCTTCCTCAAAACAAATTCCAAACATAGACCTGGAGGGAAAAGGAGAAAAGGGCCTGCTTCTTCTAAATTAGACACAAGACTTCCCTTTGTATTTGATTAAGCTTAAAAATAATAATATAAAAATTCCACTTTGCTCATCCAAGATATTTGCCCATTACTGATGTACTACCAAGTTTTTAGAAGTTACATCCAGCGCTGATGGAAGTTATACAGACTGGTGCAACTGTCAATTACAGTTCTAACAGCAAGAATCACTGGAACAATACTAGCCACAAAATAAAAAAGCCAAGAGCAGGCTGAAAAGGATTTACTGAGAGGGGAGGGGAAGAAAAAAAGAGGAAAAAAACCCCCACAACAACAAAACACAACACAAAAGCAACAACAAAACTAACAGAACAAAAATTTAACAACATCCTCCATCCATTCACCACTTGTATCTTCAGAGTTACTACAGTGAAATTAGAAGCTGAGCAGCTTCATGAGTCCCAAGTTCTGTACTACAGCTGCTACACATCCAGCAGAGGGAGCACACGTGTTTCACTTTACTCCAGTCACTACTAAA
This sequence comes from Loriculus beryllinus, assembly GCA_039877255.1. NCBI lineage: Eukaryota > Metazoa > Chordata > Aves > Psittaciformes > Psittacidae > Loriculus > Loriculus beryllinus. Next base: position 2,041 of record JBCJKH010014310.1, on the reverse strand, counting down.
ATACTTTGAAAGCCAAATGATCAAGTCCAAACAGATTCAGATATTTCACACAGAACTGTAGATTTCAACCTAAGTCTCTGATATTCTTTTCAATTTAACCAAGATCTTCCAACCCCTCTTTATACAGTCACCAGACACTGGCTTCACTTCCCTATTAAGAAAAGCTTCAGTCATGGCTTCCCACCTCACCCCAACACATCTTCTATTTGAGAGGCATTCTTGAAAAGCCTAAAGAAAAACATCAATTTCAGAGTAGTGCCACTGAAACACATTCCAGTTAATAAAGCAGTACAGCAATTCCCTCATACTACTAATGAAGAGATCACCTGGTCCAGGCTGTCTGATGAGAAACTAGTTTTCTTCTAGTGGAAACTGGAAGCATTTCAGTAAGTAAATATTTCTCCTTAGTTCTTCAGATTGCTATCAATCATGTGGTTTAAGTACCAAATTTCAAGGTTTTTTTCTCTGACATGAAAAGTCTCTAGGGGAAAAAAAATATTCTACTGCATAAACCCCAGACTTCAGCAGAGCATATTCAACAGACAATTTAAAAAAGTTGTTGCTTACAGTTATACTTATCCTCAGGGTCAATTGAGTAGGCCTTGTCTGCTTATTCTACAAATACCTGAACTAAATAAACCCTATTAGAATACAATATTTGTTTAGGTACACCAATACCCTATGCATAACCACAGAAAATTACAATAATATGGTACACAAGTACTACTCAGCCTGTGCTTTTAACTGTTGCATTACTCAAGCAGCGAAGCTACAGATGATTTTACCTCAGTTATCACAGCAGCTGCAATGCTGCTTATTCTTAAGAAGCCCAGATATACAGAAAGTAAAAAACTCAAGGGAGAAGTAGGGGAACACAACACAGCAAAGTGTCACTATGCTAACTCTCAAGGAGAAAGACTAGCTCTACGCTGTTAGGACTTCATAACATATACATTATTGAGCCTGTCTCTTTCTGTCCAGTGCACTTACTATGAGGCCTCAGGCTCACTTTGGAACTCTAAATTTATGTTCACTTACCCAAGTGGAAGTGGGTGTTCAAATAAGGGTTTTCTTCCAACTTTTTCAGTTCACTATGAGGATGCAATTACACACAAACTGCCAAGCTCAGGTTCATCTAGCCCTCCACTCTAAACTAAGTGATAGGACCCATAACCCTGCTAACCTCACCCCATTTATTCTGCAACAGCCGGCTTAAGGACTATCTGTTTGCACTCATTTCTCAAGGGAACAGCAACATCCACCCATGCCAAATGACAACCTTTTCAGGTCTGTACATCCAGACTAAGACTAGTGCTGCACAGGAACTAGAAGAAGTGACAAACAAGTCTGCTCACACACTACCCAAAAATTCAGCCTCACCACCCTTCAGAGCTTCATAATCTTTGAGCCAATGTCACACAGACCATGACAATTGCATATAATTCTGCAGAATAAGTATGGTCACTTGACACAATCTCAGACCAGGAAAAAGAAAAAAAAAAGAAAGAAAAACCCAAACCCAAACCAAACCTTCCACTTTTATTCTAAGCATAACATATCACAGAATCATAGAATATTTAGGGTTGGAAAGGACCTTAAGATCATCTAGTTCCAACCCCCCTGCCATGGGCAAGGACACCTCACACTAAACCACGTCACCCAAGGCTTTGTCTAACCCAGCCTTGAACACTGCCAGGGATGGAGCATTCACAACCTCCCTGGGCAACCCACTCCAATGCCTCATCACCCTTACAGTAAAGAACTTCCTCCTTATATCTAATCCAAAATTCCCTTGTTAAAGTTCGAACTTGTTACCCTTTGTCTTATCACTACAGTCCCTAATGAAGAGTCCCTCACCAGCATCCTCGTAGACCCCCTTCAGATACTGGAAGGCTGCTATGAGATCTCCACACAGCCTTCTCTTCTCCAGGATGAAGAGCCCCAACTTTCTCAGCCTGTCTTCGTACAGGAGATGCTCCAGTCCCCTGATCATCCTCGTGGCCCTCCTCTGGACTTGTTCCAACAGTTCCATGTCCTTTTT
>JBCJKH010014309.1:0-17534 GCA_039877255.1 Loriculus beryllinus | reverse complement strand
GTTGGACACAGGGGCTTGGAGCAAGCTGCTCCAGTGGAAGGGGTCCCTGCCCGTGGCAGGGGTTGGAGCTGGGGGAGCTTTAAGAAACCTTCCAACACAAACCAGGTTGGGTTCTATGATTCTATGAATATATATCTGGGGAGTGGGGTTTGCAGACCCCCTCCTGTCTGTCTTGTTTAGTGGTCTCTTTCAGACCTGGGCGGGGGGGGGGGGGCAACTCTTGGTGGCAACAGGGGTGGACACAGACACATAAACGTGGCCTGGAAATACCTTTTCCTGTTGGTTTTGGGCCATTCCGCCTCCCCTTTCTCCCCAGAGATTTACTGTATTAAATTTTCTGTTTTGTCTAAAAGCTCTGAACAAAGGGAGATTTGTACAAGATTTGTGTGAGTCAGGGGCTCATATTTGGTCTATATTTCAGAGAGGTAAAATAAAATGCTGAACCTAGTGCGGATAAACCGCCGTGGGAGGTTTCCTGGGTACTGGTGGCATATTTTTTGGTGATCTTTCCGGAGGTTAAGGGTGAAGCTGGAGCTATATGAAGAGCAATTTGTTTGCTCTTAACCGAGGCAAAGACAGATGAAGGTGGTGAACACAGCTGCTGGGGCTTTCAGGCACTTGTTTCTAAACCTCATCACGTGCCTGTCCTCATGCAGCCCTTGCAAGTCCCCTTTGCTGTTTGCATGATGCTCTTGTGCTTCCCATCCTTGCTTCTGTCTGCAGATCTGTAAAGCTTCCTAAAAATAGTAATTAAACTGATGTTGTGAGGTGATATCTGTATTCCAAGCATAAACCTTTCATGATTTCACACTCCTTATTTGCAAGTGCACAAAAAGTGTAGGATAAATTAATTATTCTGGACAAATTGGCCCTGAAAATGTGTGTTACTTAAAGCAGTTAATTTGTCTCATTCTTATGAATCTGTTTTTATCCACACATCCCGTGAAAGGTTCAACAAGAGCCTTAGTTTATATTATTTTTTTCCCAAAATAGACAAGAGTTTCATCAATGTAGGTAGGTAGATGCCATCTTCCAAACTTCATGGTGCAGATTGTTCCTTGAGCAAGGTGATTCCTTGGTCAAAGAAAACTCCCTGCTTGTTTTCAGTTCCTGTCTCTGTGCTGTCTTTGCTAACACAAAGGGCTTCTTGCCACTTTGTTCAGAGGTCATTGTGGACTGTTCAGCTCCTTAGTAGATGTTAAGGACCATGCTTGGTGGCAGTGGCAGGGAAAAAGGACCACATTCCTCAGCTGGGCCTTTCCTGCTGCTGGGGGAATTGTGACGTTTCTCATTGCTTGTTCTGTTTTCCAAGCAGCAACAGCATCACATATTTATAACCTTCCTTTTCTTCTTCATGGGTTTGGAGGAAAGGAAGTAGTGTAATTTGGCATAGCTTGAAAATAGGCAGCAGGAGTCATGTTAGCAATGAGTATGTCCTGAAACACCTCTCTGCTTCTCTCTGCATATCAATGGATGGCAATTTGCATCCCGAGGCAGCAGGTCATGAAATGGAATTAGCAAAGCCATCACAACCATCTCCTTGCTTGATCCACCTGAGAATGGGACAGCAGAGCAGGGATGGAGTCAGATCTCTATGCCCTAGGGGAGTTTCACAACAGCTTCTCCCTAAAACTCCACCAAGTCAAAATCTGAGTATTAGTGAAAAGGGGAAAAAAACCAACCCACCATAGTAATTAATTAGTGTTCACTGATTAACTTCAATTATACAATTCAGAGTCATTGCCTGGAAATACAGTAGCTTTGGCCCTGTGCTTTCTTGTGGCCATGCATCCATTTTGAGACCTGACAATGATGATCAGTTTTAAGCATTTAATTGCTGCCATTGTTTTACCTGAGGATTTTTGTGGCCTTGCTTGGCCACCAGTACCTGACAGCAGCTGCTATTGATCACAATGATTTAGGTATCTCTTTTAAAAAAGAGTAAAAAATAAATTGTGTAACTGCAATTTTTTATTACATGTAACTCCTTAGTATTGAATGGGCTTAGAAGAAGTTGAACTGTCAACACCATAGAAGCATCCATATCAGTAATCAAATATAGTCCATATTCTGCCAAGTATCCTGGGCTGTCACATCTGCCATCACCACCTGTGATAATTTTCCTGCTTTTTTTTTTTTGCACTGAATAATCAATTACAACATTCCTGATTTTTCCCTCCACAGACACTCATTTATTACAACTGGCTCTGGTTTGTGATTGTGTTTTTAAATGCCAGCGAGGAGGTGTGGGTAATTCTGAGCCGTGCAGGCTTTTTAGGCATAGCACTGGTCATTGTGGAGGCTCATACACCCAACTGCATGGAGCTGCTCTCCATCAGGTGTATCATTAGCAAGGGATGACCCCATACGTGCAGATGAGAGTTTACTTAATAAACAGATGCATAAAACTTCACAATTTTCAGTCTTAATCAACATGGTCTCTTGGAATGCTGGATGCTGGTCATATGCAATGAGTGAGTTTGCAGGATCCCTATTCACAGACAGGACCCATCCTGACCCAAGTTTTGTGGTTGTCGGGTGAGAATAGCTGAGAGGGAAACATTGTCTTGGTGGAAGCTGAGCAAATATGGTCAAGAACTGCTGAAAGACAACAGAGAGGAGCACGATGCTACATTTCCTAGCCTCATTTTAGAAAACAGCTGCACTTTAAAGAGCAAGGGATAGAATACATGATTTTTTTGTTATTTAAAAGAGAATTCTGACTATGTCAGCCGTCATCTCTATGTAATGTGGCGATGCTGTCCGACTCATAGAATCATAGAATAGTTAGGATAGGAAAGGACCTTAAGATCATCCAGTTCCAACCCCCTGCTGTGGGCAGGGACACCTCACACTAAACCATGGCACCCAAGGCTCTGTCCAACCTGGCTTGTACACCACCAGGGATGGAGCATTCACCACTTCTTTGGGCAACCTGTTCCAGCACCTCACCACACTCACAGTAAAGAACTTCTCTCTTATATCTAAACTGAACTTCCCCTGCTTCAGTTTAAACCCATTCCCCTTTGCCCTATCACTACAGACCTTGGATGATTTGGTTTATAGATACCATTACACACTGAGTACCTCTTCAAAGTGTCCCTGCTGATGATTTTAAAGACCTGGATTAAGGGGACATCAACAGGGCTCGAACCCCTGCATTACCCCTGGGTGCCCTGGTTTGTGTCAGCCTCATCACAAGAAGCTGTTAAACCACCCTTGTTTTCAGGGAGAAAAGTGAAAATGTCAGCACCAGCAGCTTTTAAAGGCAGGAGCAGAGCTGAAAGGGCAGGGACAGGAGTGGAGCAGACATGTAGACTCATGGGGTTTAGTACAGCCTGATCATAGACCCCTCTTACATGAATATTTTAAGAACAGTCATCTCTTTTATATGCCGTTAGTTAAGAGCTACCACTGGAAGTGTGGATTGACATAAAAGGATGGCCTCAGTCCAGCCTGTTTGTGAGAGAAGGTTTTTTCTTGCCAGTTTGTGGGGGATTTACCCCAGTGGAAAATCAGTTTCCAAAATCTGTATCCCATTTCCTCCCTTGCCCTTGCAGAGCTGCATTGGCATTTTTCAGCACCTTTCTAAATACAAATGTAATACTGTGCTCTTTAAGAGCTGCAGGAACCATGCCTTTGACCTGGATAAGATACCTTTGGTTATAAAGCACAAGAAGCAGTTGTAGCTAAGTTGGACTTAAAACCAGGGTTTATTTATGAGTTATTTTTTTTTGTTGGTGCCTGATTTGCACTTGCTCTGCTCCTTTTTGCATTGGCTGTGTCTGAGTTTCAGTGATACTACGTGACTCTTTGCTATAAGAGAGGATTTTAGTATTGTTCTTGGTTCCAGTAAGGTTCATAAAGGTGTCTTTGTATTTACTTTCGGAAGATGCTATCTGGAGTTGGATAAAAACTGAGCCTTGCGATAGACTTTTCTACATAGAAAACTATTCAGGAAGTGGTGTTTTAAAAAGGGCAAACCTTAAAAATAAAAAATCCAAAATGTACCTTGGTTGAGCTTTTAAAAATATGACACATCCTCTAAATATGTCACATTTATTTTTATAATCTTATAAATAAAAAGTTGAGTGAGAAAATAATCTCTTTGCTGTACTTGGGAGCACAGCCTCTGCCAGCAAAGGCCTCTGTAAATAGCAGAGGTCAAAACTACTTGGGATCTCTCCACCACCCCTCTGAAGGGAAGGAATATGTTTTTATGTGTACATGACATAAAACATATATAGGTATTCCTCCGCGCATCATAAATTCTACTGACTGGGATATACCAAGCAGAGGCCAAAAAAATCCAGGGGAAAAAAATCTATGTTAAACCCTTTGGCTATTGTTTCTAATGCTGACATCAAGCTCCATGCACTTGAAGATTAAGTCTGGCCTGGGAATTTTCTGATAGGCACTTTTGGACCGAAACTCTACAGTTTATTGAAGTGGGTTTGTCATGAGAGGAAGCTAACATTGATAAATCTTCTTATTTAAGTGAAAAGTTTAAGTTGTCCAAAGGTTTGTTTTGGTGTGTTTTATTTTTTTTTTTTTTTTTTGGTTAGGTTTTGGTACAATTTTGGATTCTAACCAGCTTTCTATGTTTTTGTTTAACACTAATAATTTGTAGAAAAACGAAAACAAATAGTCCTGGACAGAAAGAAATTGGAGGTTTTTCTCCTCTTTGTGACTCTCCTTCTGTTATTTTCTCTGTTTCACGATGGCACAGGAAACGGTGCTGTAAGAGTAGGGAAGAATTGGTCTCTGCTTCTCCAGCCTTTATTCTTCTGTGAAAGACTTAGGAATATTTTTTTGCTTGTTCACTTTTGGAGCTGAAAAAATACCCCTAAGTAGCTTTAAATGAGTTCCCATTCGTTGCAAGTTCCACAGGGTTCTGGTTTGGTCATTTTATTTGTATTGGTCTGTTTGGAGGTTTTTTTCTATCTAGCTCACCAATTGCCTATCACATCACAGAGTTTTTCTGCTTCTGTTTAATACAGCTCAACAGTGGCATCAGTATAAATCCAGTGACGTATCACTCCTCACCTTGCCTAAAACCGTCTCACTTCAATGAATTTAGGAAAGAAAGGTGAAAATTATGGCTGTAACTGAGGTGAACACATTTGAGTTGGGAAAAAAGTTTGTGGAAAATAATACTGAGACAACTCCGGTGCTCTGCTTTATCTGTGCTTTTAATTTTAGGTGCTCAGAGCATTGCTGTCATACGAAGGGAAAGAGGAGTTGCTCCACAGTATTGTCTCCTAAAAATGTTGATGTTAATAAATAACCTGAAAGGAGGATGGAGCCAGGAGATGGCTGGTCTCTCCTCTTAAGTAACCACTGAGGGGACAAGAGGTAATGGCCTCAAGTTGTGCCAGGAGTGTTTAGGCCAGATAGTAGGATGACCAAAGGGTGCTCAGGCTTTGGAACAGTCTGCCCAAGGCAGTGGTGGAGTCACTGTTCCTGGTAGTAAGTGTTCACAAATGGTGTAGCCAAAGCCCTCAGTGCCATGGGTTATTGGTGGCCTTGGCAGTGCTGGGGAATGATTGGACTTGATGATCTTAAAGGTCTTTTCCGACCTGGTTGATTCTATGATAAGAATATTTGTGTATTCAAGCTATGCTAGATACCAGCTTGTGAGCAGTCACACAGGTGATTGATAGATGAAACAGTGGCACATCCCACCAAAATGCAGGGGAATGCTTTGCCTGGGGCACCTCTGAGCCCTGGAGATGCAGCTTTTGGACACTCATCCAGACTGGTCTCACTGACTTAACTCCTTATTATTGCACTTGGTATAATCAAGTTAAAATGTGTTTAAACTGCTAACGCACTGGGTCGTTGACTTTAACAATGTTCTCCCTACTATGCTTAATTATTGCACAAGCTGCTATTGAAGAGCACAATTTGGATGGTGGGATGTAAAAATGCCTTCTTAGATCATAATAAATGAAACAACCCCATAATGGTCTGTGTGGGACTTTAGCAGAGAGAGGTTTACGGCGGAGAGAAAGGCCAGCTATATGCATGCCCTGTCTAAACCTTCAGCTTCTTCCAAGTCCTCCTTCATCTCATTAGGAAATGTATTATCAATACAGGTTGATTATACAGAATTGATCTCTCTGTGTTTGCTAGCAGATGTGAGACCCTGTGTGCTAACTCGCGTGCTTATTCATAAATAAATAGAGACGAGGGAGAATACATAGAGGAGAAGGAGGTATTGAAGGAGGTATTGAAGGAGGTATTGAAGCACACTGAAATCTTCTCTGAAAGGCATTTTTCTGCTCTTCTATGTTTTTAACCTAAAAATAAGCTGTATTCCACCAAGCAAATATTGTATCTTGGCTCATGGGGGCTGGTGGCTCTGGGAGAGCATCCCGCATGTGCTCCTTGCTGCTAGTTATCTTGAATTACACAAATGATTTTAAAACATATGTCAATAGGCTTTTAACTAGGCAGATTCGGGTGTGATTAATTAATCATACATTTCCTCAACTTCAAATGAACTTTTTTAATGAAAAGTATTTGTGGATGGGGTGGGGGGTTTTTTTTGCCTGTTTGTTTTCCTCCATCTGCATACTGCTTAGTTTGAACATTAATTATAATAAATAAAAAATCAGGAAAGCAGCAGGTGCTCTCTTATGTATTCTACAAAGAATCTGATTCTTTAAGTTTTACCAGATTATTTTATTCCTGCTGGTTCTCGCTGTGGGTTTCACAACATAAATATTTTCTTTTATTCACATGAGGTGTCTTTTTTTTGTTGGCAATTTAAAGGCTGTCATGGTCTGTGGAGAAGAAAACATGCTCCTAATGTCTCCTTGCTGGTCCATGACTGATTTTACATAGACTCAGGAGTGAGTTTTAAATAAGTGGATTGCCCCATAATATTCTGGGTAACATACAAAGGGAAGAGTGTCCTTTTCCTCTCTATTTCACTTACAAGGGTTGTATTTGGGAATGGTTATTTGTATTAAGCTGGGGTTTTTGAAGGAGAATGGGTTGAGTGATATGTTTGTGTGTTTCACAGCTTTTGGGTTTGTGTCTGAAGGCCTCATTCTTCTGGGCACTTGAAATAATGAGTGCAAAGATTAAGGTCAGATTATTATTATTATTATTATTATTATTACTTACTATTATTACTATTATTGTAGTTGAAGATATCCCTGCTCATTGCAGGGGGTTTAGACTTTGAAAGGTCCCTTCCAACTCAAACTATTCCATGATCCTATTATTATTTTACTTCTAGTGAAGATTTCTCATCCTCTTCATGACTCCAGGAGCTGGGATATATGGAGCAGCCATTGTGGTTGAGGGTTGCAATGAGGCTGGGTTTTGGCAGTGCCACAAAGGTCTCTGTTTCTTGTCCATCACCTGCTGGGTAAGATGAGCCCTTGGGTGGTACATGAAAGAGAGCAGTAAAAATACAACCAAAGACATTAAGTAATTTCTTCTAGCCCATAAGTTGTTTATTGCATCCTGGGAAAGAGGAATATCCACATTAATATACTTGGGTGGGGGCTCAGCTTGTGGCCAAGCTTACCTGGGACTACTGGGCTGCCTAAAGTCTTCATTCCTACTTTTATTTCCTCTATATTTTAGTATTTTTTAAGGTAATTTCAAAATGCACAACAAAATACTCCAGCCAAGAGTTAAAAAGGAAGAACAGACATCTGCTTTAACTGCACCCTGACTGAAAACTCTCCTTTTTATTATTATTCTTACTTTTTTAATTAAAAGCAAGCTTGGATGCCAGTGACTGGCATGGGAAGCTAAAAAAGAAACTTGAAAGTTTGGGAGAATTATTTTTGTATGTTTCAAACATGAAGCAAGGATTATAAGCAGTTTAAAAGCTTTACCATTTCAGCGTTATCCATCAGAGGCCCCTCTCAATGCCCAGATGAATACGCGAGTGGACAAGGTTCTGGTTCCTTTCAGAGAGCTGCCTCGACCTTCTGGGTTTTTCCTCAGGCATTGATGTTTGGTGCATATGAAAGGATTTCTCCCGGGGTTTTTCCAAGGGTTTTGTGGGAAATGAAGCAGATTGGGTGAAGTAAGAATACAGACTTGAGTTCTTTCTGTATTTTTGGTGGTAGAGAACTGACTTCTGCATTATCTCACGAACACATAGGAGACATAAAAAGGGGAAATTATGCAGAAAAACATAAATTATGTAGATGCTGGAAAGCCTATGCAAAACATGATATGTGCACATAATAGCATATTTCCCTAGGGTCTAATTGCATCCTTTGGGTACCTTTTGAAGCATCTGAATATTCAGAAGAAAGCAAATTTATTGTAATTTACAAAATATCACAAAAAATAAGGTTGATAAAATGATGTATGTTGTAATGGAAACTCACTCTTCAGTTGTGTTCCCAAAGTTGTCCAAAGAGGAAAATGTAATAAATCGGAGTGGCCATAAGGTGGGGGATAGGGCTGCTTCCCCAGGCCCATCAGCCCCTTTCCCCTTGCAGCTGTGGTGCTTTTCCAGATGCTTTTTTGGCAGGTCCTCAGCACCAGCCCTTGCAAAGAGAACCATGGGGCTGCTGCTGTGGGTAATGAATGGCTCCTATGTCATTTATTTCTTTTCAGTAGCTGAGATTTAGTCAGGGTAGAGAAGCTCTGTGACAGCCCCTCGGAGTGGCTCTAAGTGGACACCATGGGGGATGTCCGGTGTCAGAAGGGCTCGTCATGATATCTGGTCTCCCACCAAAACTCCTCCCGAGCCCCACTGAGCAAACTGACAGATATTTCTTTGCATCAAAAAACAGGTAATCTGCGGATAATCAAAATGCCCCTGGACCAATTACAGCTGCCCTCAGTGATCTCTTCCCAGTTGGAACGAATATGTAAGCTTTTGGGAAACTTGTGATCAGTCACCAAAACCTATATATATATTCATCTGTCTTTGAAACAGCTTCGTCGTTTTGAACTCGAGAGTCAGGAGGCAAAGTAAACCAATCCAAAATTCTTGCTGAGCCACATTTTAACATTCTTCTGGAGTCAGGAGGTTATTGTAGCTCTTCTTCACTAAGTATTCCCTCATCAAAGGCAGAGTCAAATGTCCCAACCACTTCTCACTGGGCTCCCCTTCCAAGTCACAAGGATTATAGTCAGCCTCCTTGACGCTGTCGCTGGGGAATAGAAACTACTCCTTTTGCAGTGGTTTGATTAGATGGAGGCTTGAGTAATTACTCTTAGTGACTGGTATCTATATATAGATGTTCAGATTTCAGGTCAGACATAAGTAGGCACTTGCTTTGTTGAGTAAATTCTCTTGAAGGGTGAGCTATCAATAGGTTTAAGAGTTTTCCTGGTAAAGCCTCATAGGAGCATTTACATTTGCCATCAGCATCCATTATCAGTGTGTTGACCAATTGCTGGGATGAGTCCTGAGTAGGGCATGAGAAAAAGCACCAGATTCTGCAGAGGTTTTGCTGCATAGTTCACGTGGTTTTGTTAGGGATCCCTAAACTGACCATTTTAGCAGCAAAAACTGTGTCCCAAACACCGATAGCATCAGAACAGTTGAGATTGACCACATTGCCTGTCACAGAGCCAGTCTGATGGGAATTTGGGTGTTGACCTTAATGCAGAGAAATTTGGAGCCTCTGTGAAAACAGAAATCTGTGCTTGGTTGAACATCAGGACTTTATCTTAGTCCTTGCTCAAAACCTACACACCCTGTATAAAAAACAAGCATTGGACTTCAGGCCTCAGGTGATGACACAGAAGAAGAAGAATATCCTGCAAACAAACTATAGATCAGGAAGATACCATATGAAATCATTTAAGTTCTTAATACATTATCCTAGTTAATTTTCATAATTTTAAAGAGGTTTTCCTCCTCCCATGGTTACTCAGACCATGGGAAGGCCTGTGTGATTTATTATTCTGATGTTTTACATGTGTGTTGATCCAGGGACCCTTTGTTTCTCCCAGGGAGCCTTGGCAACTCTTGGATGGGTTACTGGCATTTGCCATGTCTATTTGTCTTGTTTTCCTGCACAGTCAGTGTTGAGTGGGATGCCTTTGGGCAAAACTCCTGCAGGGGTGCAGCTTCTGACCTATTCCATAGTGTTCAGCACTGCTCTACAGGTCCCATCCTGATGGTACAGCCTTGTGCAGCCATGTGGGATGCAGGCAAAGCACCTGGATGCCTCCCTGGGGTGTATTACACTATTACTTCTCTGGCATTGCTTTGCTCTAGTAACCTTGTATTCACAAACATGTGTCCAAGCTTCCCCACACTTGGAATTTAAATACATAAATGTTCTGTAAAGATCTGTTGTTGGTCTGTAATGTATTGTCAGCTGTCCTGCCAGCCTTTTTATCTTCTGATTAGCTTTGAAATCATTGAAGCCAGTGAAGATTCGTTTGTTATCTTGGTTCTCAAAGGAGTAGAAATCCAGTGATCGCAGGAATGTTCTGTGAGGCAAGTACCCATTTGTAAGATAGATGATGATTGCTTGTCGATACTGAGGAAAAGAGCTTTGTCAAACCTGAAGTTGCCTCCTTTTTTAATAAAAAATACTATTTTTATTTTCATGCTCTAAGGAAACTGTAAAGCTGCGAGTGGGAGAGAAAGGCAAAAAAACCCACAACCACCCCAAAACCCAAGGTGACTCGGATGTTTGTTATTTGCCTGATTTTGAGGTATGCAAAGCATTATTTCTTCTTTTTTTTTTCCAGAACAAAAGCTGTCAAGGGAAAGAAAATACTTCTTTTATGATAAACTCATTCAGGTTTACAAGAATTTTCTTTCTTTAATGAACAAAGACGTGATCTACTTCATTGCCTGCTTTCTCTAATCTGCCTGATATGGAGCTCTCCATTGCAAGCACAGGAGCTGTTGCAACAGCTAGTGGGACTTGACTTGCTGTTGGGCAGACTTTGGGAGCTTGGAAGCTTGCTTGGAACAAATATTTGGCCACAACATACTGTTGTGGATGCACCTACGGATGCTATTTGTGTATATGTGTAGAGACATTCTCTTCAAAGCATCCTAGGACCAGGTTAATGCATAGTCCAGGTCAGAAATAAAGTGGTTGGAGATGTTTACACAGCCAATCTTTCTTAGCATGGTACTGTGCAAAGATTCTGTTAACATTTTATATTTTCTACTCTTTGATATATGCATGGTAATTTTACAGTTAAAGTCATGGAGAGATGCTCTGTAAGTAGGTGATGGACGTTAATCCATACCTTAAGGAGAGGATGTGTATGTGTGTGTTAATAGCATCTGAGAAGGAGACAGCATAAAAAGCATTGTGCAAAAACTGTGTGTGTAACTATATATCTCTTAAGTAATTTCTAACAAAAAATGTTTAAATTCCTCAGAGTTAAATTGCATACTAAACCTGAGCCTTGTCCAGACACATTAAGTGAGTGAGGCAGGGGTTTGTTTCTGCTCACCCCTGCACCCCTGGGGGCATAATGGCAATTTGTACAGCTTCTTTCCTGCCTGGAATGAAGCTGAGTCTCCTTGGGTACTCAGGGGAGCAGAGCTCAATCCAAATACCCCCTAAGCTGGAGCCAGGATGCAGCCAGCCTTTGCTTAGGGCACGCTACAGCATGAGATGGATTCAGTCCTCTTGGAGCAGATGATGCTCTGTTCTTTGTTAACTAACTGCCTTTATGGATCTGAAGATGACAGTCTCCAGATTAAACTGTGCTAGCTCCTCTGTTACTTCCAGCAAAGAAACTCGGAGCTAGGTGTGAAACCACATGCTGCACCACCGCTCTCCCGACAGTCAGTGTTTTCCTGGAGGCCCCTGAAAAACAAAAGAGAAACAAAAGAGGGGAACTTTCTAAGTGAGCACATACCCTTACATTGAATCACAGCGTGACTTTGTCTCCATCACCCCCTGTTTCTTCTAACCCTCCCTCCCTGTGTTTTTCCACGCCATAAAATTAGGAGCCAGGCTCTTTACAACTCAGCAGGAGCTGGGTCTTTCTGCTTGTTTGCTGTGCAAAGACTTAGCATACTTTTGGCCACTGTGAATTAACTTAGATGAGTGGGGAGGGTGGCTGGAGCTGGCTCTGTGTAGCTATGGCTCTGCATTTCGCTTTGCAAAGCTGTCATCCGAGAATCTTCTATAAGTGGTGCAACAGGACAAGGAATAATCAGTTTTAATTTCTTTCTTCAGGAACTTAAAAACGCACAGTCTCAGTGAGGGCTGTGCAGTGAGATTGGGGTTAAAAATGAAGAGTCGTTTGAGTAATGTGTATTTTGTTTATTCAAGAGGAAAAATACTCCTAACTCATTCTACTACCAGCTTTGACCTTCCTTCCCTGAGAGGGAACAGATAAGCAAATGGGAAAACTGGGGGTGTGGGAAGGAGGGATGAGAAAAGAGAGGTATTGACTTTAAGCACAACTCTGTCATAAGAGTGTCCATCTGTCCATCCATCTGTGAATATATTGTAATTATTAATAATATAAATGATGTCATGGGCTCTTGGCAAGGGTATAGGGCCCCTGGGACAGCTCTGGAGCGAGTCAAAGGAAATAATAGTGGCTGTGCACATAGCGAGGGATCCATTTGGCTCACTGGGCGTCAGGTTTGCGGTGCCAAACCACTCTCTGTGGAAGGGCAGGAGCACGCTGGGCCTGCATGAAATCTTCCAGGGAGGTCAGGCTGGCTGCCTCCTCAGAGGAGCACCGTTAGCAGGGGAACACCAAGTGCACAGTCACAAAACATATAACTTAAAAAGCACATGGTCTCTCTGAAACCTTTCCAGCGCTGCCAGCAGCCAAGGAACTGCAGTTTTATAGCTTCACACGTCTTCATTTCTGTGGATTTAACTGGACCAGCAGCGTTGTTGAGGATTAACTGGGAATTAAACAAGTATTTATGTGATCCCCCTTCTGCTAAAAGGATACAGCACCAAGTGCTCCCTGTGTCTCTGAGGGCTGGGTTAACAGCCTGCCCTTGTGGTCCTGGTGTACTTACGTGTGCCCTGAGAGAGATGACAGTGCCAGATTCCACATAAATTGCACATCGAGTTTCCACATCTAATGGTGCTTGGAAGTGAGCATGTGAGAAACAGCAAGAGCCACAAACCAGAGCATTGACAGTAGCTTTCCCAGAAAATGGGGCTCTGAGCTGACCTCCTCCATGCCAGGAGGATGGGATGGTGTTGGGCTGTTGCAGAGGAGCCACTTAAAATCCATGGATCTGCTTTCCCTACACAACTAGTGGAGCAGCCGTGGGTGCCCAAAGCAGGTCCTGGATCCTTTCTGGAGCACGGTCCGTCCACATCCTGGTATTCTATTCCTGCCTAGAAAGAAACTTAACTCTATTCAAGCCCAAACGAGGACAGTCAGGCAGGTTAGTGCCAGGCATAGGTAGGGTAATTGCATCTCCTGGAATCCTAAAGGATTTCTAGGGAGACATCTGAGGAAATGACTGCTTCTTGGAGCCATTATATTGATCATTTATTGGTTTTCATACTCTGATCTCAATCCAAATGGATCTCACCAAGCTCATGGGAATTCACAACTATTATTAAAAGGATTTGGACTGTGTTTTCATGCCATCCGCATCTCTTTGCATCTCCACTTTGTGGCATGGAAAATAAACATACTGTGTTCCCCTATACCAGGAATTCCAGAAAGCTGGGGACAAAAAGTACATTGCCTTGAAAACAGGCCAAACATATTCCTTAGCCTTGTAACATGCAGTGTTTTTTCCAAGATTTCTCAATCCATGTTTACTAATTCTCAAGCCTGAGGACATTTGTTCTCAGCCATAGCACACGTTTGGGCTCCATGTAAAATTAATTTACCACTGCTAAAGCCAAGTCTTTCATTTTTAGCTGGTTTTAGACAGATTTTTAAGGTAAAATACTTGACCAGCTGCTGCCTCCCTTGGGCAATGAAGACTTCCCCACTGTTCCCATGAGATGCGTGTGGTGTGTAAAGAGATGCTTGGATGGGCTCAGGGACCCTTTCTGGTACCCTGGGCTGGTTCATGGATTTTAGCATTTAGGGATGGAACAAAAGTTTGGAAAGAAGCTTCTGAAGCTGTCAAAATCAGATGATGGAATCTGGAGCCTTCTTTTGATGTAAGGGATCTGAGTAGTGTCTGCTGGCATGACTGAGATGTGTGGACTTGTAATAAATGGAGAGAAGAGCTGTGTCCTACCAGGGCACATCCTGGTGCCCATCCTGGCACTGGGCTAACCATTAGGTTTAGTCCAGACCTAAGCTCTTCATGTTGTATTCTGAGTGGAAATGGAGAATGTTCATTCCAGTTTGATGGGCTTGCTTAACACCTGGAGCTAGGAGTCTTCTTAACAGGTTTCATGGGATTTACATGTTAAAGAAGAAGGAATGAGTAGGAAATGCAAACAGTCCAAGTAAGCAAATTTAAAAGATCGGATAGAAGGAGCTGGCCCTGAAGCTTGAACAGGATCAGCTGCAAGCTCTCCATAAAACAACAGGGACATTGTGTAAGAATGGTAGAATGGCTCCAGTGCAGTGGGGCAGCAAAAAACCCAGCAGCAAGGAGGTGTAAGGCATATATAGGTGCATAAGGTCATGGAGTGGGTTGTATTTACTCACAGTATTTTAGTAAACAGGAAAATGTTGACAAATAAAGAAGCATTTTGCAAGAGAGAGGCTGGACTGCTGAGAAGAGAGATGAGAGTACTGAATGCAGTGAGGAGAGATGAGAAAATAGCTGGGCAATGCCTGAGAGGTGCAGTGGCAAAGAAAATAGTCATTAGTCTTGAAGAACAGCCGTGCTTGAAAGCAATATGAGATCAAGAGCAGGAGGAGCTTAGGTAGACTGCCAAGAATGACTTGTTGATGGCATGATCTCTTAAGACTCATAGTTTCTTAAGGGAGTCCATCATTTGAGCCATTTAAAATTAAGCCTCCACTTTATGCCCCATTTGTAAAGCAAGAGTGGAGGAAGCAAGATTAAAATCTGCTGTAAGGGTGAGATCTTTCACTGATGGTTAAACGGTTTTGATGAACACACTGGCATTTTCTTTTTTGCAAGGTATGAATCAGTGGAGGGAAAGGATGCAAAATGCAATCTTGTGGTGGTTTCCACGCTGATATGGATAACCACCTTGATTAGACAAGCCTTGCAATATTTCTCACTATGAAAGGTCACTGTCACCTTTGTTCAGTATTTTCTTGTAAAGGAGAGGGAATAGGGATGAGCAAAAGTGGAGAGGGGACAGCATAAAAAGCAGACATGCTGACATGAATCCTAACCTGGATGCATCTGCACATGAAACTCATAAAGTTTGTGCAAACCCATGTGCAAGACACAGGGATTCATATCGAATGAATTTGTATCTGTATTCCAAGGCAGCGTAACATTGAAGCTTCTCATCAGTGATACATATTACAGGGACTGAAAAATCCCTGCTGCATTAGTGCCTATACGTGCAAGATTAATGCAAAATAAAAGATCACTCTCCAGCCCCACACAGCTGCTGAACACCTTCATCTGCTCCAGCTTCAGCAGGCTCCATCCATAGTGAGAGGATGGCTGTGATTAATCGGGTACCGTAGGAGATGCTGAACATTTGCAGCCCCATGGAGCTTGGGTTGCTGACGTCTGTTGTAAGGTTGAAGGGGAAGGTTCTCTGTTGCTAGAAACAAATAGCAAGAAAAGGAACACCACCAAATAGGAGAAAAAAAGGTGTTTCTGTGAAACTCCTAGGAAGTAAAGAAATCAGTAGCTTTGCAGAGCTCTTCTCCCAGTATTATTCTTTATGATTAGGCTAATGAGCCCTGACTCTTACAGGTATAGTATGCAGCGATGCCCACAGGGGTTGGGATCTTCATCAGACAATTAGGTCTCTCCCTCTGTGCAGGCATTTTATAATAAATAATCAGTAGTCTTAATATGGTTTTGAAGCTGGTCAGTGTAGTCATTAGCCTGCATAGCTCAGAAGTTCAGCTAAATAGAGTTGTTTGCAGCCTCTCGCCTGGTAATGAAGGCAAATGTTTTATTAAAGTAAATGTTTAGATTTCTTGAATACATTTAGATTTTGTCAAATATTGTTTTTCCACTTAAAAACAAAGAGCCTTGATGCACGAAGATTTCCCTTATTGGGATTCTGGTGCCATGCTCTACTGGGTGATACTGGCTCACAGCTGGCTGGGTTTGGTATGTGCTATAGCCAGGAAGACTCGGTGCTCAGTGGTGTGTCGGACAGAGGGGCTATTGCCCCTTTCTTCATAAATGTGTGCAGATAACAGGCACAAAGAGGAACATGGCCCAATCTTGCATGGAAAACATGAAATGTATGTCCTCCAGGTTGATTTCTGACTCTTTTTTTCAAGATTTCCATCTGGTTTAGCAGCATTTTCGTAGTGGTTTCCTCTTGCGCTGGGCCCAGCTGGCCTGCCCTGCCGTGTCTTGGTGATATACAGTGAAGGGCGTTCTCAGCAGCAACCCACCCTGCCAAGCAAAGGATGTGTTTGGCCAAGTCTCAGCCCTGCAATATCTCTTATAATTTCTTGCTCCCTGCTAAAATTCCTAGAAAGCATTTCAAAACTCCTCTGTCAAAGCATCAACCCTGCTCAGATAACCACTTTAATTGTATTTAATCACTTCTAGCAGCGCATCTCTTTGGGTGATTGATCACAACCTCTTTATCAGAGAATGCTTGGGAGAAGGTACAATAATCAAACTAAATGATAGCTTTGGCCAAATGCTTGGACTGCCATGAAACCAGTTTCTGACCCACAAAATGGACTTGCCAAAGATAAATCCCCTTTTAGCTAAAAAGCCAGAGCGAACAGATGTCCTGCACGGTGCCCTGTAAATAAGCATCCTGCAGCTCCAGCAGCTCTCAATAAGCTGCAAGCCCTAAAAGCTGTTTTTAGATATGACAAACACAGGGTGTTCCCTCCTTGAGTTATAGCTGGCGTCACACAGTTAGGTTTAGGATATGGGAAACTTGGGCCTACTATACATAAGAAGGGTCATTGTTCCCTTGTTAGGCATAATATGCATCGTTCAAACCCTATAACTTTAGGCGTTTAAAATTGGTCTCTGAGTTAAGCACTTTGGCTCCTGGTTTGTCAGAGGAGAGGATTAATTTAGGAACCTATCATGCATCACTTGTTAAAAAACAGAGGCCAGATGCCAGCTGGGACACCTTTGGGCCTTTCCATTATAGGTCTCTTACTTGAGAGGACCATCCTTGTCTTTCTGGGGAGGTTGATCAGGAGGAGTAAAACAAAAGAAAAAGAAAAGAGGAAAGCAAAAGAGAAGTGATGTTTCATGCCATCAAAGATGGAACACAATGGTTTGCCATATTGTCTTGTGCGTGCAGTATGGTGAAACTGCCTTGACGGTGTGGCTGCTGGTGGGAAGCACACAGGAATTTGTGCTGATTCTCTCTTTTGTCTTCAGTCACAGGGCGTTAGCAATGGTACAAGAGATGCAGACCTCAATAGACTCATAGGATGGTTTGAGTTGAAGGGACCTTAAAGCTCCTCCAGCTCCAAGCCCTGCCACGGGCAGGGACCCCTTCCACTGGAGCAGCTTGCTCCAA
>JBCJKH010014307.1:0-11679 GCA_039877255.1 Loriculus beryllinus | reverse complement strand
CAGTTATCTGGAAGGGCTAAATCACTTCTCAGTCGGGCTGGGTATTGGTCGGTGGGTGGTGAGCAGTTGTATTCTCTGCCCTTGTTATCTCCCTTACCATTATTATTATTGGTGGTAGCAGCAATGGTTTGTGTTACACCTTAGTTACTGGACTGTTCTGATCTCAACCTGTGGGAGTTACATTCTCTCATTATCCTCCCCATCCCTCTGGGAGCGGGGTGGGGGGGAAAGGGGTGGGGAGGGGAGTGAGCAAGTGGGCTGCGTGGCTGAGTTGCTGGCTGGGCTTAAGCCACAACAGAGAGTTTGCTTTTGTCCTGCTGGAGATAAAGAAATCACCTATATTACTTCTCTGTAAATTGCAGTGGTTGTTTGTCAACAAGAAACAGAGCAGTAGGGGAGTCAACCTCATTTCTATGACTAAACTTGCATCTATATAAAGAACAAATAATCCTCAAGCAAAATCCAGTCATTTAAATGTTTTCCAAACAAACTATGAAAGGTCGCACTCATAATCACTCACTGAGCTAATTCTTCAAGGGATGAAAAAACATGTCCTAAATTCCAGTGGCTTCAGAGCAAGCAGAGCAGCACTAGCTGACAGTAATAAAGGTCAGGGACACTGACTCATACTGTACATATGGGATTAATTCCCATACTCTTCAGTATTCAAAATCTGTAAAATTCTATAAATTCTGGAATACCTTATGGAATCAGGCCTGGATAAGGGGGTTGACATCTGCCTGATCACTGTAGAACTGCCTTGGTCCAGGTTCACATCTGCACTAAAGGATTATACTGCCTGGAGACTCCATCTGCATTTGTGGAAAAGAAATTAATCATCTTCCACTTGGGAAGACCCTGTATAAAGAAACCTTTGAATGTACCTTAGCATGGCATGGCTGCTCTGTTTATCCACTGTATAAATTAGCTATAGCTAATGAAATGAAATGCTTAAAATGAAGTAGTCAATTTTATTTAAAGCAAAAAACAAACTTACAAGCTGGCCATATGAAGGCTGACACTGCATTTTGTGATGAGGGAGGTTTTCTTCTTCAATACCATTTGATTTTATAGGCCACACTGGCTGAATATTATCATAGTAGGGAAAATCATTCCTTCCTGAAGGATACTCATTTGAGACAGTTTACAGTAAAATCAGGGATACCATTTCAGATACTATGGACTTTTTTTGGACAGGTCTTGAGGCAAAAAAAGCTGAGACCAGATTGTAAAATTCAAATGTAAGATTGGTGGTAAATTATACTGACTGGAAATGCCTTATAAAATACAATTAATTTTGGTTCGATTTCACTAAAATGTTTCCAAGAGTTATTTCTCTTAGTAAAAATAAAGCTTTGTAAAGAGTCTTAATGTAGGATTGGTATATGCCAGCTATGAGACTTCCTTAGTTATTTTTGCTTACTATCCTCCTTTGAAAAAACTGTACTCTAAATAAGTCTCTTAGATGTCTTCACATTTCCTTAGCCACAGATGCCAAGCCCTTGGCACTTTCAGTGCTTTAAAATATGGCTCTAAAGCCTAATTCCTGACACATGCACCCTTTTTCTTTAAAGAAGTTTGCCTGCAGCCAACTTTGCTTCGCTTACAAGTGTTTTCCCACTGCACATAGTGAAAGTCTGTGTGATAGAAGAATAAAAAGAGAAAGATGTGTCATTACCAAGATGTGTCATGAGTTTTGGTATCTTGGGTGTCTACCGACTGCATGTGACATGTAAACCTGTGAGCGCTGTTGCATCCTGTCACTGTGCACTACGCACAAAGTGCTTGTTTGAGGGAGAGGTGATGTATGTGAATGCTGTAATGGTGCTTTCCCAAACCACTGAAATCAATTCCCACCACTAAAGAAACAGATCCCCCAGTAACCTTTCACGTGGGAAGGAAGACGAGGGGGGCCTGTATGAAGTCATTCATACGCCTTTACAAACGGATGCACTTTCTTGGGTTTCTGTGTGTTAAATGAAACTCTTATCCTAGCAGCCTTCACACATGGTTTGTGCTCTCTGCTGCCATCGGTCACCTTGGTGGGTAGTGTTTGCTATGCACAGTATGGACTAAGGTGGGATTTTTCTAGCGCTCTTATACCTCTTGACATAATGATCCACATTCATCCTCTGTGCAATTGTAATGGTTACAATGGAGCTCTAAATCACGATCAGTGGGAGACACTTCCTGAAATGCATATAGATTTTCTGTATGAGTTAGGACTCAATAGTCATTTAGCCTGGACTTTGGAGTAAGGCAGCTAGACTGTACTACCCCCCTGCAGACATGTGTGCCTACTTCTGGGAAAAGACAGAGCTGATAAACACCTGGAACGCTTCCCTAAAGGTTGAATCATAGAATGCTTAGGGTTGGAAAGGACCTTAAGATCATCTAGTTCCTACTCCCTGCCATGGGCAGGGACACCTCACACTAAAACATGTCACCCAAGGCTCTGAACATCCTGGCCTTGAACACTGCCAGGGATGGAGCATTCACAACTTCCTTGAGAGATCTGTTTGAGACAAGTTCTAGCTTTGCCTACACAGTTTTGCCTTTGCTCCTTGTAAAAACATTTGGCATTCAATAGGATTTTCTCTACTTAGGGACGGAGAAGAGCAAGGAATGATAAGGCAGCCTGAAAAATGCAGGTATGGATAAAAGCCTCTTCATCCTCATGTGGATAAGGTCTCATGTTAAACTCACTGGCATGTAACAACGGGACTCCTTTGGGCATACACACTTGTAAGAGATGGTGATTTGGATGACAAATGTCTGACCTTTTCACTTTTTAGATGTCTGCTTTGGATTCCTAGGTAGCTTAAAGCACATTCTAGATTTTTATTCAGAGTTCTCAGTTGCTGCATATGCTTGATTAAAGTGCCCAAATAAAGCTGTCCAGAAACAGATGTACAGCTCCTACCACTCACGAACACTGTCTTAAAACACTATAAACACAATAGGATAATAGGATATCCTTTTTTTGCTTATTTAAGTCTCCATCAAAAAGTCGCTAATGTAACTGTTTCCAGGAAAACAATTTTGGTTTACTATTTCAGATTACTATGTGCAGCTGCGTTAACGTAGATATTTGTCATCAGTGATCAGACTAGATCTTAGGGAATACTCAGCAAAGCTACTATTTCTACCAAAATGATGCATTTTCTTGAGACCATTGATCCTGTGATATTTAAACCAATGTGAAATGATATCTCATGAGATCGAACAGAAAACTAAAGCTTTGAGAATCAAACTAAAGAGCTGGACTTTTGTTCGTTTGATCTTGAACTAAGCATGGAAATGGCTTTAGATATGGGAAAATTAACTCTCCATTTCTTGTCTTCTCATAGGATTTGAATGGCTGTATGTGCTATGCAGCTGGACGGAAATACCTATGGGTATTTTTATCCAGTCTTAAGAGACAATGCAGAACTCAAATGAGACATCAGTAGGCAATCGTTCTTACCTAGAAGATGCAGAAAAGAATTTCTGATCTGCAATTCATATCAAAGTTGACATGGGCTATGTGAGCATCAATGTCAATAGTCCTCACATTGTACATTAAGGGCATGAGTTTTTATACCTGCATGTCATTTCCTTGTGTGTTGAATTCTTAGAATTGCTGCACTAACCCTTTGCAAGGTCTCCACAAACTTGTCCATTTGATTTTTCTCTCTCCCCATCCTTTCCCTCCAGGGGAATGTTTTGTTCCCACAATTGTGCAAATCCCCAATTAAAAAAACATGCACTAATTTGCAGGACATGCATTAAAGAAACCATTGATATGTTGGTAAGGGTGCTACAGGAATAAAAGTGCTTTTGAGAGTGTCCTTGTTGGGTAACAGCAGGCAATCTGAATCTAATAAGTTTTTTTTTGGTAGGTTGATAATGAAGTTGCCACAGAAGCCTGTGTAACCCTGTGTGTCTGTCCTCTCATGGACCCAGAGCACTGCATATGAGCACATTTTTGCCATGATGTGAGAGAAGGAAAGTTCAAGAACTAGAATGGAGACAACTGGTGCCCTGGGGTGGGACAGCAGGCACACATGCTTGTCCATATTCTCATAGGCGGCACCTGGCCCTGGTGCTGCTGATGCACTTGACAGTTTGAAATGGGAACAAGTAGGACTATCTTACAGTGTGCTGCCTCATGCAGACACAAGGCAGACGTTGGACTGTAAAAGTTAGTCCAGCCTCCATCAAGGGCATCACTTCACTACCCTGCCCAAAGAGCTGCTCAAGCATCAGTTTGCCCTTTAAGCCTGGCGTGTCTCTTCCAACCACACACACACGTATGGTCTCCTAACATGTTTTGATGTTATAGCTCTTAACTGCTTCGCCTCACTGTCTGGTTACAATGAGCACATGAGCAAAGAGGGACAGGCAGGCTCTCAGCATCCTTACCTGCTCTTCTCTTCCCTTCCCTCCCTACGTGGCAGGGAAAGACAGACCTGTCCTTCCTTCTGTCGCATGTCCTCTGCAGGATACAATGGTGTGAGTAGGCCCCTTATTTGCATGAAGTCACTTGCAAAGAAGGAATAAGAGACTATCATCTGGATTTGGCTCCTTCCATCTGCACTCAGCAGGCAGTCTTGGCTCCTTTACCAGCAAATGCACACCTTTGCCTGTACATTGAGCCTATCCTAGCTCCATTGCTACTGCTTCCTGGGCAAATCTTGTGAATAAAACAAGGCAACCCATCTCAGATTAGAAAACTCTACCCAGAGTAGAAAATAGATGCTCTAAAAGTGGAAAGTCTAGGCGTTCCTGCTCTGCATTTCAAACTTTTCACTTTTACTATATGTTTAACATTACTCTGTTGGAGTGACATCTTCCCTGGGCACAGAAAACACCCTCATGCTGCTGCACGGAGCTTCTTCAGTTATTTGGGCACTAGGCTGCTCTCTCGAGGTATTCTTGTCAGATTAGTCTGATTTCTACTTATTTAAAAGTATTTAAATGCACTTAGGAAACACTTTGGTATTTGAAAGCCTAATCCAGGTGCCTCCCTCCACCCAAAACTTTTTGTTGCTATTAGCACAACTGTCTGGATGTAGTTTCCTCTCACAGCTTCTATGGGCTAGTTCAAAACCCTGGTTAGGACTGACTCCCACTGCTTCCCATCGACTTGTAAAAATGAAAATCCCCACAGTTAAACTTTGATTGATAGTGAAAACAAACAAAACAAACAAAACAGTAAGATACATCTGCACAGGTTCTGGTCACAAAGTTTTAGTGTTTGAAGCTAATAAAACCTACAGTAATTATTTCCTTGCAAACTCACCCATTCCAACCGTCTCTAGTGGGGTAAGAAACCCTGATGCCAGTTCCCACTCTGCTGCTTGTAAGCTGTCTGAGTAGTTAAAGTTAGTTAAAGCAATTATCTCTAAAGCACTGTCCTTGTAACCCCATCACCCGTGCTTTCCACTCTCAGCTCGGCCGCACCCCACCTTTCTCCACATGGGACCATCCCCAGCCCGCTCCCCATAGAGGGGGAGACTTCTCCTCGCTGGTGTTGGAAACAGAAAGGAAAGGACGAGAGGAGCGCCAACGGAGGGCAGGATGCGGATGCGGTACTTACTGCGCGGTGAGCCGTCGGGGCTGGCTGCAGCGGGACCTCTCCGCGATGGGGCAGCCGCGGCCGCTGCCGCCCGCCTTATCTAGGGAGCGCGGTGCGGAGTCGCTATGGCAACGCCGCGCTCAGGCCTCCTCCGCGGGGCGGCCGCATCACCGCCCCTGCCGCCAGTCCTGAGGCCGATGGAGCGGGGATCACCGGCAGCCCCTCAAGGCGAGGAGGGCATCTCTCCCGCTCTAGAGAGGCAGGGGAGGCTGCGGGAGCTCTGGCACACAGAGGCAAAAGGCAAGAAGCTGCGGCAGCAGTGTCAGGAGGAGCGAGGAAAACGACAAGGGGAGGGAGTGAGGCTGCTGCCGTCTGGGACCCAGGGGAGAGCTGAGGATCAAAGTGGAGCGAGGAGGCAGGGCATGTGTCTGGGAGCAGCACCACAAGCACTAAAAGGGATGGACACCGTCTCCAGCGCCGGGGTTCAGCGCTGACTGCCGTGTTTGTGTGTGTACCTGGCCACAACCGGTTACACAGGCGCGGTGTTTACGGAGCCTGCTGTGGCTGCCGGTTGTTTGCCGGCAGGGACCAGTTTCTCCTATTTTAGCCCGTGCCTTTGGATGGAGCTGCTATTTCAACTGAGGGAAAACATACGCAAACACGCTTGACGTTAGAAAAGCTCCGGGAGAAATGCTTTACTCAGTGGCAGGGCTGTGAGCTGCCCCTCTCTCAGTATTCATCTGCAACAAAGATGCCTTTGTCGGTGCCCATTTATTAAAACACCATTAAAACCTGTGACAGCTCACAGCTATAGTTACCTCCTCCTTCTCTTCCCCCATCAGGGATTGCAATTCAACAGCACCAGCGTGCTTCAAATTAGTCAAGGTTTCTTTCATAAATAATATATTGTACAGAAAGCCCAAAGGGAGAAAGTACTAATGGCCAGCCCTGCAGAATGTGCAGCACACTCAGATCCCGTGTTTCAGGTGCTGTTACACAAAGTGCCAAGCATGCTTTTAAATGTTCTAAAGGAAGGACCGTGAGTTTTCCCCATCCATGCCTGGGAGAGGCAAGCACATTCCTCACCTCGCTGAGTGTAAGTTGTGTGTGTTTAGGTATCTCGGAGACCCGTTTTTAAAAGCAAGCTCATAAATGCTTGAACGGCTCCTGAAAAAATGGAGCATAGGTTCTTGAGCAAAGTACGTGAAGAACTTCTGGGCAAGATTAAGATTTCTGACTGACAAAACCTCAAAACCACACAACCCCCAAACTGCTTGTGAAAAATTGTTTCCGTATAACTTTGATTTTACATTCAACATTGTCAAAACCTCTCTGTTGCAGTGAAGTTTAGATAAAACACCCTCTATTTTTACACTGGGATGCTTTTTACTTAGAAGCACAAGTTACTTCTGATTTTCCTATCAACGCAGAAAAATCAGAATGAGATCACTGAAAAATAAGCTCATGAACTAAAATGCTCAAATCAGAAATTATAACTTGAAACTCATCTCAAGATTGCCTTTTTGCCGTTGCCCTGATTGAAGAAGTCGGTCAGTCATTTATAGTACTGGAAACATTCCCTGAGGATAAGAAAATCATTTCCTGCTCTAGCCACTGGATCCCAAGGATGCTTTGGGAATATTACAGGACAGCTTTACTCACGAGGAAAGTGGCCTATCACCCACAGCAGGATCACACATCCAACCTCAGCCACCTCTTGCATGGCACCACACAATGCCATGAAACACTTTAGATTTATCCCAGTCTTTCCATAGTGGCTGCCACATCACCAGTGTGAGGGAGGATTTACTCCCATATCTGATCTTTTAAGTATTTACAGTTGTTGTCCTGCTTGTGAGAGGGCTGGGACTCCTGCCAGCTTTCTAATCCTTCCTGTTCAGTTGTTTCACAAACACAGCCTGGAATACAGTCTGAGTCTGTAATAAATCTGCACTTTAACCCTCTTCCCTTGTATGTGAGTATTCCCATCAGCACTTGGGGAACTACTCATGTAATTAAAGATAAGCACATGTCTAAAAGTTTCCAGGCTAGTGCTTTGGAAGACAGAAGATGCAGCTTTGACAGATGGGAAAGGAGGAGACAATCTAATAGAAACCAAATACACAAACACGTGTATACCCAGACACATATGTACATATATGCATTATTACTGACCTGTGCATTTGTTATTTTTGTGTTATTTTCTGGCTTGGTTTGCAATTCAAGGGTCAAATTTTCAAATGTCCAAAGGGCAGTGAGAACTTGGCATGCCTTTGATGCTCTTTTCCTGTTAGAACTTGCCTTTTCTGTACTGAATATTTGGCTTACTGAAGCTTTCCAGCACACAGCATAAGAGTGGTTTCTTGAAAGATGCATGGTTCTCCTTGATGTTATGCTTGCTGGTCAACAGTAGGTCTGCAGTGGATTTTCCAGCACAAGCACAGCTGGCTTTTTAACACTGTGGTGGCTAGTAAAGAGTCTTTTCCAGCTGTAATTTTGCTCACAGTGAACTTTGAATCTGTACAAATTGAAGACCAAAATCAGATTTCATTCATGAGAGTAGCAGTCCATTATGAACCAGTTAAAATACTGGATTTATAGAAGGGGTGGCCAGATAAAAGACTGTTTTTTACAGATTACTGGTGCTGCATTCATACCAGCATAAACGAGTTTGATAAATGGCTGGTATGGTGGGTTTGTGGGGTTGGTTTTGAGGACATTCTGCTAGAATAAAACTATTATTAGTCTTGGTTCATAACACGTGGCAGGTGGTTTGCCTGCTTAGAAGTTTTACATCAAATAAAAATCCCACTTTTAGGATGTGAGGGGAATTACTCCAAGTAGAGCACTGGGACTGGCAAATCTCAGATGCCATGGGGCATTTAAAATGCCTGAGCTTTCTCGTTTTCGGGTCTCCTCTCCCCCATGAATAAAATAGTTCTACATGATGGATTTCTGTGCTGGTCCTCTTTAATAACACTGTCTGTTTCTTAAACATTATGGTCTGGAAAAAATGCCAGTTTCACAAAGAAGGCTGCCTACCAGGCATGGGTGAGGAGCAGAGCTGCTGAAGCTGCCTGCAAATGCAAGGATGTCTGCTGGGAAGGAGGTGAGACTGTGCTGCAAAGGAGAGGAACATCGGGTGAGTCATATCACAGCATGTTCCCATGCAAAGGAAGATGAGGGTGAGCGTGATTATCAGCACCAGGAGGTCCACTGTCCTAAAAATGATGTAGTTGTCACCTCTGCATGTTCCATACCTACCGCAGAAGACTGTGAAAAAAGTAGCATACAATCAAAGGTATTTATTTGATCTCCAAATCTCTCCAAAAGGAGATCTCTCCATTCTCTTAATTCAAAGGTGATGTTTCACTGTGGTTCTCCAGGATTTTATATTTAACTGCTTACATTATGGTTACATTCAGAGTTGACTTTCCACCCCGGCACTATTCTCAGATGAAATAAGAATCCCTGAAAAGGTGGAGGTGAAGAGTGATCTCGTTTAACAGGTCTTAGACATCTGAAAACTGTTAATGATCCAGCCTCAAGTGGCTTGTCTATGCAGTAACATGTGGTTACATCCGAGATAACACTCTCTGCAGATGAGCTAACTCAGGGCTCACACTATCCTATTGTGCTTAAGCCCAGTCTCAGCCTGTGCTGCTTATTTCTGTGTGAAAGTGTAATGTATGGTACATAAAGTTTGGTACAGATTAATGCTAACTACAAAACCGCTGCAAGCATGTGCATGCCAAAGTAAATTTATACATGGAGAATTAAATAAATTTATAAAATAAGTGAATTTATACGTGGGGTAGTATTAACCATATGAAGTAAATTTGTGCATGGAGAATTTATACATGGAGAATAAAGGAATTGTACCTTGTAAGGACCAATTTATTCATTTAGTCACTTGTCACAGCTATAAAACAGACTATGGTTAATTAAATAAGTTACTTTGCAGCCAGATCAGTCTAATCGATAGATCAATGTTCAGTGTTGTTTTTTATCAAACAGATTGGTTGAGGTACAGTCAACACTTGCCTGTGGTGGTTTCCTTTTAAGCTGTGGAGGTTAAAAGTGCAATAGATTGAAACCTGCACTCAGCACACCTAACTTTGCAGAAAAGTCATCATAAATATTTACATTTTCCCTTATATATAAAAGAATACACATAAAGGGATATAAGTTGCAGTTATCACAAACCTAAACATACAGATAGCTCATGTTTTTAAACAGAAGGCATACTTGAGGAAAATCATTGCCATGTCCTGTAAGGCAGCACGTTTGTCCCAGGTCCAAGAGGGAAACCATCTGTGTTTGTTGTACTGCTGAGTGAAGCCTTCGAGGCTGGGGCAGTCTCTAAGGCCCAGACAAGTCTGGGGTTTCTATCGACCCTGACAGATGGCTCTCATGCAAACGTCCTTCCTTCTGCCCCATCAAAGGTTAGGAGGCTTATGAAGTAGAACTAAAAGGCTGCAAGAAAGTAACCCCATTTAGAGCGGCAAAGGGAGTTTCTATGTCAAGAGTCAGTGCTGTGCCAAGGCTCCTTGGGCAAAGCCAAGAGAAGAAAAAATCATCACACTAAGTTGACAATGAAAATGACTGTAGATTAACCAGTGCTTTTACATTTAGATAGATAATTTAACCAAGCCTTCATGCTTACTTCAGGAAGAGTAAGTCAGCAGTAAACAAGAAAAGGAAAAGATGTGGCTTTAAATGAGGGGAAAATAGTTTTCAAGCTGCTAAAGACCCCAGTCCACAGTTTTCATTGATCCTTACGTCAGGGTGCTTTGAAAGGGTAACTTTTAGGGAAAGACAGATGTAAAAATCCAGCAAATGACAGATGGTAATGGAAAACTATATTCCAGGGAGACTTAGGACAAAGCAGTAGCAGATGACCTCTGGCCCATGTAGCTTGTGCTTCTTCATAAGTACATCACTCTTACGCAGCAGGGAGCAAGGTGGGAGTTGGGATGGGGTGAATGCTGCCCTGAGAGAAGTCTCTCTCCTTCTCTTTCCAACACTAGATCTGTCATGTTCCTTTTCCTGGATCACCCGCTGCCCTCCCCTTGCCCTCTAACTTCTTGCTTCAGTTAATTCACTGCTGAACCTGTGTCTTCCTATATGTGGGCACACAGGGTCTTTCTGCTGAAACACTATGGACTTGAAAAGACTACAGCATTTTTGACAATGCATCTGAGTATTATCTTTTCCAACATCATCACAGTCCTCCTGCATTTATAGCTTAAAAAATTAAACAGCTTCTAAAACACGGCTGTGTTTGCTCTCCATCCTGACACCCTCCATGCTGGCTGCTTTGTTTTACTAGACTGCCAACCTGGGAAGAAAACAACTTCCCTGACTAGAAATTACATGCACAGGTGTGAGAAACACCGATGTCTGCAATGTGTGCTTATCTGTCAGACTAGAGAGAGAATCACTAGCAAAGTTGGGCTGTCCCTCTCCTGTCTGTGCCGCGCAGCTGGATGACAAAGAGATGCAAACATCTGAGAGGATGTCTGTGAACTTTCCCAACAAAGGATATTTCAGCATGTGTTATCCAGTAAACACTTTACTAAAAGAGGAATAAGCTGGGCTTGATTGAAACCAGACCAAAAGTCTTTCAACCCAGGGCATGAAACAAAATAAGCAAGGAGCAGAGTGATCCACATGGAAGTGTTTTCAGAGAGATTCAGGGAAGGTGAATACTGCCTTCTCTCAGCTTCCCTGGGAATCTCCAGTTTGCTGCAAGCATCTTACTCACCTGTTATTCTTCACCTTATGGCAGCACCACAAGCTCGTTGTTAGTCACTGTCCTACTGTGCAATGAGATCACATCGCTGTGCTGACGAACTTTGGTTTGCAGCTGGCTCAGGTCTCAAGAGGGGACCTGGGCAGAGATGGTAACTTAGAATCATGGAACAGTTAGGGTTAGAAAGGACCTTAAGATCATCCAATTCCAACCCCCCTGCCATAAGCAGGGACACCTCACACTAAACCATGTCACCCAAGGTTATGTCCAACCTGGCCTTGAACACCGCCAGGGATGGGGCATTCACAACTTCCTTGGGCAACCCATTCCAGTGCCTCACCACCCTAACAGTAAAGAATTTCTT
>JBCJKH010014299.1:4663-17603 GCA_039877255.1 Loriculus beryllinus | reverse complement strand
CCATCCTCCCATCAGGCAGTTGTAGAGAGCAACAAGGACCCCCCGAGCCTTCTCTTCTCCAGACTAAACACCCCCAGGCCCCTCAGCCATTCCCCATCACACTTGGGCTCCAGGCCCTGCACCAGCTCCGTTGCCCTTCTCTGGACCCACTCCAGCCCCTCAATGTCTCTCTTGTAGTGAGGGGCCCAGAACTTAACTTGTCCTCTGTTATTTCTAAATTGCTTTTTACTAGATTACTGAGTTAATGCTAAGTCCAGACTGAACAAAGAGCTTTTTACTTGGGAAGCTGAACCCTTCTAATGCAGTTAAGTCCAACTTTACACCTGATGTAGGTATTCACATGATGTAAGATTTAACTAGCAATGGGTTTGAAATACAGTCAATTAGGCCAGTATTTTAAGGTCAACTCACTTGTTTTGCTGCACATCTGTCTCAAAGGATTGCTTAGAGACAAAATTGTATTCTACTCCCTCTTTCTCATGACTTTTCTTTGACCTGGTTGTATCTAGAAGAGAATGGAAGCGAGACATGGGGGAAAGGTCAGCCTTTGCCAACAACTGTATTTTCTCTGGTTTAGTTCCAGTTTCTCTGGTTTAGTTCCAGTTAGTATTTTCATGACAAGGCAGCTGCACGCTGGCAAATGCAAATTAACATGAAATATAAATCATATCCTAAGACCAAAAATGAAGCTGCTTGTCTCCCAAGCATGTTACAACTAACACCAAATTAGGAAGCACACTTCTTAACCCCATAGAAGCAGCAGAGTATAAACTACAGTGAGCAGTATCTCTTAATTGTTTGGAATATTGGACTCATTTCCTTTGAAACTCTGAAAATAAAAAGAGGAAATACATGAAGTTCTATTATACTGCCTCTGAATTTCAGGTAACAATATCCCTGGCTCTTTTCCTACATAACTGTGAAACTTGCAGAATTCTGTGTGTCCCTTCCTTTTGATATCATCCTTTCTTTCAACACCTGGAGCAGGAAAAGCTTTGGGGAGCATTCCACACACCTCTGTCTGGCCATAAAAGTGATGTCTGCTATTTTTTTTGTGTACCTATTTAAACACAGCTAAACATTATCCCTGAGTTCTACTAACTGCCTGCCTGCCAGACAGCTATTGAAATGTCTGGAGTCACATGGAAACGATGCCCTCAAGGTTAATTTTTCAATGTGGGATACAAAGATTGATGGATTATTTGTGTAACCCTGGCCACAAAACTCCAGAGCAGAATCACTGCTTTCTCTCCCACAGTGATTGGCTTCTTAGCCTACATATACTGACCAACAATGGAAAATCTTGTAAAACTTCTGACATGGGTTACTGCTGTCTACTCCCCTCCTTCGCTTTTTCCCCTCTCTCTAAAATTTAGCTAGTGTGATATTCTAAAGAAAAACCATCCTCTTTTAAAGACACGGAATGTCTGGGCTGAATCTTAAGTTTTCCAAATTAATTCTTTTTTGCAATTTACAATCTTTTTTTCTCCCTGTATTCAGTTTCTAATTCTTTTAATAGACACTGCGAAAATTCCATCTGTTCACTTGGGAAAACACACACAAAACATAACAACTGAGCTGACAGAATTCCAATGTGCCTGTGGAATAAAGCAGTGACACACCAAGGCCAATCAATGTTACTCACGTGGAACTGCCACACCATACTCCTGCGGGTTCTCTGACACAACCTTCTGCTTGAGCTCACTTAATCTGGCCCCCAGGCAACCTAATAAAATAGAAGTGACTGACAGATCCCTGTGTGGAATGAAATACTGCAAAGAGAACAAGTAAGATCGATTTCACACAGTTTGATGCAGCAGCATGCTTGAAGAAACCTGTGCATGACAGACCTCATGAGCGGCCACATTCTGCTTTGAAGAATACAAGAAACAAACTGAACCCTTGAACAAGTGTGGGACAAACTTGTCAGGCACCAAATCAGGAAACCTGTAATCTTAACAGTCAGTTTAAGGAGATACCCTTGATTTCTCATATAAGCAGGCACATGTTTGGGTGAGAACCAATAGAATATGAGTCACAGAAATGAGCATCATTATTTTAGGAAGATTTAGTGAGTGTGGTTGAGTTTTGCCTTTTTTGTTCAGTGGTTTTTGTGGGCTTTTTAAATATAATATAAAAGAACTTCTGACCAAAACCAGAAAAGCCTTAAAAACTCTCATCAGAAACCTCAAACTAAACAAATCTTTAGGTTTTTAGTTTTGGGTTCCTCTTAGAAGGGAAAAGGGAGATACATGAAAAATTTTTACCCAATTCTGCATCTTACCAATCAAAACCACTAGCCTCTGCTGTTCACCAGGCTGCTGCTGGTATTTTGTGACCTCTTCATAAGTCAGGAACTCTGCTGTGTCTGTCTGCTCTGCTTGCTTTCCTTCATTCACATTGTTCTCCTTCTCTTTACGACTTAATCTAAAGCTCCTGCGTAAGCCAGCTGTAGAGAAATACAAAAGGTATCTTCAACCATAGAATCATAGAATGGTTTGGGTTGGAAAGGACCTTAAGATCACCCAGTTCCAACCCCCTGCCATGGGCAGGGATGCCTCACACTAGATCATGTCACCCAAGGCTCTGTCCAACCCACCCTTGAACACTGCCAGGGATGGAGCATTTACCACTTCTTTGGGCACCCTGTACCAGCGCCTCACTAGCCTCACAGGGAAGAACTTCTTCCTTTTATCAAACCTAAACTTTCTCTGTTTCCGTTTAAACCGATCATCCCTTGTCCTGTCGCTATAATCCCTGATGAAGAGTCCCTCTCCAGCATCCTTGAAGAACCATGTCTCCACTTTTCAAACTTGGTTCAGCCAGAAATTAGTCCGTCTTTGAATGAGTTTCTTAAAATAATCACATCAGTGCCTATGTGCTAGTTACAGAGATCAAAAATACGTATAGCAGGTAGAAAACCAAGCACTCAATCTATAATAAAACCCCCTTTATACCACTTTGATTTGCCAATTGTTGGCTATGCACAGTCCAGTCTGCACAGAGCTAATCTAGTTTATGAACATCTGGGCAATTTACTCTCATGTAAATAACCCAGAGGTTATTTTACCATGTGCTCTTTTATCTTTCCTTTATGGAGGCAGGGGCAATGCAGGGAAGAGGAAAGGGGAGGAAAAAGGGATTCTGGTTTCTCACCTATGTACTGGCCATTGAAATATCCTTCACAGTCACAGTCTTCTGTAAATTAAAAAGGGGAGGGGGAGGAAAAAAGGAGAGTGAGATACCTTAAACAGTGCCTGCGATACAAGCCTGCCTTCTTGCTGAGGGAAGGAGAAGTTTTCTATCCTGCATTATACGCACACACTTTTCCTACACAGATATTATTGATAATAAAGAAATTGCCTTGGCTCCTGACTTGTATTTGAAAAACATCCTCGATGTCAATATTACACAAAATGTTACATCTTGATATTCATGGTATTCTCTTCAATTTTCATTGTTTGATCAGTGCTGCTGCTACAGGAGTATTCAGTCTTAAGTAAAAAAGAAGAGTCCACACACAAAGCTTTTTTCTTTTAGGTATGACTTTCTAAATGGCTGTGATTGTGGAAGAATAGCGACATTTTAATCTCATTTGATCTTAAAAAGGGGGAAGCAGAGATGACTGAAATATGAGCTCTGAACACCTTCATTTTAACTTAAATTATCACTGCGCATTAATGCTTTATTTCAAAGGTAAAGCTTTGATGCTTTTGTCATGTGCATTGATGTAACATAAGATGCAAATCCATGTTAAGAAAAAAGCCAACCTACCCCTCCTCAAACTACAACCACCTGCAGGGCCCCTAAAAGTATGCAAAATAAAACATGCTTCTTAGCTGCAGAACACTATACTGCAATCAAATACCAAGTTCTTATACTTCCTGAAATGACGCTGCCTGTCTTGTTAAAATATAGGCACCTGTGTGTTCCAATATCCCCAGAACTCTCTCTACTCATTGTAAGGATGAGCCCCAGGCAAATATATGTGCTGTTTAACCTGTAACAAAATGCACCACGCCATTGGTGCACATCATCATTACACACAGGTATGCAATCAAGCAATGCCAACACTAACAGAAGACACTAATAGCAATGTACACCTCTCTAGAGCTAAGATCAGAGCTGTTACTTGGGAGTACTATTCTCAAGAAGCATGTGGAGTGTGAAAGAAATCACAGCATGCAGAATTCAATTGAAAATACTTGCCCTTTGGAAAGGTGATAAAATGCCTGAGCCCAACACAGAGGCTCATAATGAAAATGACACAGAAAAAATAATAAATGAAATGCTTATAATGAAAATAACACAGTTCAAACAAACAATGAAGAAAAATCAATTTGGATTGATACAGGTGCTCAAAAATGTTCAACTCCAATATTTCTTTATTCTTTTAAAAATATAGCAATACAAAGGCTGCATTTAAGATGCAACTCTTTCAACCTCACTCAGAAACCCAGAATGTGAAAATGCACAAATGTTTTCTCTCCAATCAGAAGTACACTTGGAAGTTACCATCACCCAAGTCATCAATCCAAACTAAATGAAATACAGGGAGAAACTGCTGTTGGAACAAGCTCTATCCACTATTCCCTTTGCTTATTGAGTGCTTTAGAAAATGCACTGGTCATTTATATTCATAGAGAAAATGAGTTAGGAGAGTACCTACCTTTATCAGAAGACTGATCATCTGTAGTTAGCATGAAAGGCAGAGTTGGGATGGTATTAAAAGACTGGCAAATGATTGAATAAAATTAGAGGGAATGATTTGCTTAGCAGGCTTTTCTATCGCAAAAGAAATGCAGTGATGTACCCTTATCAACTGAAGACTTTTGTGCTAAAATTCAGTATTATAACCAGTTATCAGCTTCATTGTCTTGCAAGTGCCTGAGAAACAGCCTAAATAGCAATCCTCACTGCATGCTTCCCAACACTGAATGCAATGGAAAATCACTTGGAAAAGCTTTATTTAAATCAGTAATGCTATTTTGATACTTGGTTGAGCATCTTCCCTCATTGTAGCATAAGAATACCCGTATCTTCTCACAAGCAGTGCCACGTATGGCACATGTAAGTGAACAGAAAGTCACTTCTATTACTGAGGATGGACAATTTCCATATTCCTAACATACATGGTATTCCTAGCACAATATCTGGCTTCAGAGAGTCACAGGGTTTCCCTACACATCAATAATAGCCATGCTGAAGTACCCAAGAGCAACATGAACATTATATGCTGGGATAATCCCAAATGTCTTCTGCCTTCCATCACTGACTAGTAATTCCATCACAAGCAGCATTTGTTGTGCTATTTGTTCGCTGACAGATGTTTGAGAGCTGTAAACAAGAATCACTTTAAAGCCTGCTTAAGACCAGCTCTGTTACGCTAAGGCTGAAATGCTCCAGTGGTTTTTATTTGCCTTAAAGCTACACTTTATTTTCCTATGAGCTTACAGCTCATGCATTGGGTTACTTTTGCAGCTTTCAAGTTTCAAACCATAATAAAAACTTGAACACTGGCAAATTTTAAAGCATCTAAACAATGTGTAAGGCCTCATGGTCCTGAAAGTAGGAAGAGATGAACAACTGTGTTTTGTGAAAACAACAGGCACTAGCAACACTGAATAAAGCTCAAACCCAAATTCTCCCCAAGTAGCAGCTTGTATCCATGCATGGAATCAATGGCACATTACACAAGATACATTCAAACATATAATTATTAAAATAGCAGAGAAATACTGAGAGACTGGTATTGACTAAGGCATCACTCAAGGACAGACTTACATACTGGCTTCTTCACAGTCCTCGGATTGGGCAGGGTGCCTATTGTTCTTCTGTAAGTCAGTCGTCTAAATAGGAAAGAATTCTGGTTTAGCACATAAGCTCAGAATGATGAAGAATTTATAGCATCTTCTACAC
Organism: Loriculus beryllinus; assembly: GCA_039877255.1. NCBI lineage: Eukaryota > Metazoa > Chordata > Aves > Psittaciformes > Psittacidae > Loriculus > Loriculus beryllinus. The sequence goes on along the minus strand of JBCJKH010014299.1, from coordinate 11,684 downwards.
AGAGCAGTGAAAACAGCAAACCAAATAGTGCTTTTTGTTTTAAAATATAAAATGTCTCTGATTCAACATTTTAAAAGACTTTTGCTTTTAAACCGGTGCCTGAGAGAGATTATAAAACACTCTGGGCTTTCATACATCAAAGCACAGAAATCAACAGCATGTTACTTTTATCAATGGCACTCTTTTTTTATTTCCTTCTCCCCAACCTGATCTCTTTTGACAGATTAAACCCGCAACTATTCCATTCCATTCTTGTTGAGAATCCAACCCCTAGTTGCCATTTTTACAAAGGATGGGCAACATTCCTGTCTGGACAGGACTTTGAACACCCTGGTCTAGTTGAAAGTGTCCCTGCCCATGGCAGGAGGATTGGAACTGAATGATCTTAAAGATGCTTTCCAACCTTAACCATTCTATGAATGTACAAATCTGAAATACAGTGTCTTCAAAAAACAAGAGAGTCAGAGACTGATATTCCACATTTCATTCCATATACGTTTGTTTAGCAAGTGCTTCTGTCTTCATCCTACAAAGCATAAGTCAGTGGCAACCTACATGAGGAAAGCTAGGAAGTTTCTTATACAGTTGGAGAAGATGGAGCTTTTTCATACTTTTCTCTAAGCCTCTGGTATTCACCCTGGCATGATCCTGCCTTTTGTGTCCTGTGAAAAAAAAGCAGCAGCATAAAATGAGTGTGACACTATCTGTAATCTTCATGAACAAACCTTTCTTGGAACTGTTTTGAGGGGATCAAGCCTGCTCTGAGATTGGTATCTCCAACACGCTTTGCTTGCCACCACGTGGGATCATCTTGGCTTACAACTTCTAGCACGTGTCTTCTCTTAAATGGCAGCCCAGCCTCCTGGCAAGGAATAGCTCTGTCTTCATTGGGATTATAGCAGAAAAGCGCCCTCATAAACACCTTTAAAAGAAAGCAACACATTGTCCTGGTTTGGAGAAAACTGCCTTTAAAAGCTTACCTAGTGCTTACATTACTAACTACATTTACACTTCATCTCTCTCATATGCTTTATGGTACTCAAAAATACTGAAATCTACCAAGCTGCATCTGCATTTGGACCTACTCTCTTATGCAGAAAAAGAAACTAATTTTTAAGCACATGCCCAGTCATTTTGTACTGGCATTCTGGAACATACATCTTCAAGTTAAATATCAGCAACTGAGAGCAGAGAAGTAGAAACAGAGACTGACAGAGGAATTCTGTAAGGGACCAGTTGAGCAAGAAGTCATTGCTGATCAAAGAGGGCAAATGAAGCAGTCAGGTGTGTGTTGATGTTTGCAATGGGAGGAAAAATGTGCAGCTCTGTTTGCAGGTAGGTCTGTTTCAACTCAAGCAAGCAGCCCAGAGGTAATGGACAGACAGCAGGTCTCTAAAAACACCAATTTTAATTACACGAATAAAACCAAGGGGCTGGATCTCAGAAATGCAATAAAAGAACATGTGCCCAGGTGACGAAGAAGAGAGAAGTCATCTAAGTAATTCTACTGAATAAAAGGGCACTGCATTTTACAACAAGGAACTGCTCTACTATCCTGTGTCGGTGACACTCTTCACTGAAACAGCAGGAATCCTGCATTTACAGAGGTGCCAGAAGCGTGTGAATATGAAAAGGCATGCCTCAGTATTTCACTAAGCTGGGTACCTTGCTGTCTTTTAGACGATCTTCTTCTTTGATGGCTGGAATTATTTTTAATGTTATTGATCCCTGAGACTGAGCCTGAAAAAGAGGGAAATGGCTTTTATTACTTTGAAAGTAGCACGAGGACAAAAATCAGACTATTCAAGTTCCAGTTTAGGAACTAGCATCTTTCTCTTCTTGTCAGAAATTAGATTGGCCAACATAATCCACTACTTAACTTCACTACAGAGGCTATTACAATGTTCCACAAATCCTTCACATGGAAACATCCACAGTAACTACTTGGCTAGAACACACTGGGACCTGTATTAGAATTCCTTCATTTGCTTTTAGCAGCTGCATTAATTTCTGGATTACAGCTCACAGGGCATGAAATACTTCTGTGACTTTTAGTATGACATGTTTCTGAAGTCAAAAGGAAAAGACTAATATGTTGGGAAAAGAAAAACTCTTAACACAAAAGACAAGCAGGGATTGCATCTTTTAGCTCTATACATATTTTAAACTCCTGGTTAAATTCCATTGTCTATTGTAATTACTACAGCACCCCAATACAAAAGATCTTGAAATGAAAATCCATGCAGACCAAAATCTGACTTATTTCTTCCGGTCGTTTGTGAAGCACAGTAATACCATTGACTTCTCTTAGCTCATCTCCAACATGGACAAGACCTGAAAAGATGGTAGGTAAATTAAAACAAGTCTACAGAATGCAAAGCACCACTCCTCTGATGTCCAATCTAAGCCTCCTCCCTTTCCCAGCTTAATGGATTTCCTATTAGAGCTAAGTGCCTTGTTTGCAACATGTTCTGAAGTCTCTTAACCTTACTCCACGTTGCATTTTGTTTTCATGCAGCATCAGATTTAGTAAGAGATTATCGTTCTAGGTATGTGTATACGGTACATGTGTGCATGCAAAAGTTTGAAAATGTGAAAGATCTTTACAGATGCAATTTTAAGTCCCCTTTTGTTCAGCAACTTACCGCTGCGATCAGCTGCACCACCTCGCATGATCCTGGCGACAATCACAGCTCCTGTGTGCTCATCTCTTCTGATGGTAGCTCCCTGAAATAAAACAGGCTATTTGACATCATCTTCAGGGATCTCTTCCATACTCACAACAACGCTTTTGCGCGACAGAGCTCTATGACTAGAGGTAGGTTACGTTATATATACCAGGGGTTCTTGGTTTTTCACTAGCCGAACAATTTTCACTGATTCCTCATCAAAATCATCATCAAAGTTATCCGGTAGAGGTGGAAGGACAGGGTCAAAGTTCTTCTGTGCTACGGTGTCATGTACTAAAAGCATTGCCTGCATAAAGGAAATAAAAAGTAATGTGAAGGGGTCATATTACAGTTTCCAGTTCTCCTGCTCCCAACATTATAGCAAGGTTAATGTTCCCCTTTCCCACTCCCACCATAAATGCAACACAAAAAAAAGATGTAGCAATTATCTTACCCATCATGTGAACTAGATTTTGATGTATGTTGATATTTGAAGTAAATCTGGGCAATATCAACTCAACCTAAATAAGCTCACAGAATGGAGGTGAGAAGTGGTATCCTCTGCTTTTCTGCTCCCTCAGAAATATTTAGGAGACGAGGGAAGACAATTATGTACATTATGCATGAAAGGCCTACCCTGTGTCTTCTCAATCCCCTTTGCATCCTAAAGCCTCTGCAAGAAGACACAATGAAATAAAACTACAGCCTGCAGGAAGTTTTTCCTTTCTCTTAGGGACTCTGCAATGTAATTTCTCCAAATAGAAAACACTTGATCAGATTCAGGTCTCTGGCATGTTTTTACCCTGAGATGTGGTGTTGACAACAACTGAAGCAGTTCTTTCTCTTCGTGATTCACTGATGCAGTCTGCAATTCTTCTATTACCTTTAAAATAAAAATTAACCACAAAATTAAAGGAGCCCACCAAACGAGATTGGATATTTGTGTTTCTGGTGTTGCTAACTTCTATCATCCTTCAAAGCTGCATGCACCGATCACAACTTTGAGGGTGGGGAGATGCTGGATCCAGAGAAGTTGTGGATGGCTCACCACTGGACATGTTTGAAGTCAGGTTCCACCAGGCTTTGAGCAATGTGAGTTAGTGAATGGTGGCCCTACCCATGGTTAGACTGCACCATTTTTCAAGGTCCCTTCCAACCCAAACCATTCTAGGTGAACAGCTATGCTGCTTGGATAAAGGGTTTAAATCTGAATGGCTTTAAGACTGAATGCTTAGCTGGGATAGTCTATTGCCAAGAAAAATGACTTGAATGCTTATTTCAGCCTCTCCCTTATGAATGCCATTAATAACACTCTTCTGTTGTGTGTTTGTCTTCTCTGGACATTTAATGACATACTTTTCAACTCTCATTTCCTTGATCAATCATGAGTGAAACTAGCCAACAGATTCCAAAGATCTGGGGAAGATGAGAAATACATCTCCAGGTAGCTGGCTTAGATAATAGGAAAATAAGGAGACTCACATCTTCAACTAATCCTGCTGCACTGTGTAAAACCGGAGTTGGACTCTGCCTTTCATAATGACGGAGTTTTTCATGAATCTGGAAAAGATTAAAGTATATTACTAGAAAGAGATACAAAACTTCCTGAATATACCTACATTTTGATACTTAAGGAATAGAATTTTTCTGAGATAAGTGTCAGAACCCCCTCTCTTGAGGTTATTTTGGTTTGTTTAGAAGTCCTTTAGTTTTCTTTTTGCTCATTTTAAGTTTCATAGACAGCCAGAAAATCTGTTCAAACTTCAGCAGTATAAAGGAAAAAACAAAGCCATTCCACACTGCTTTTTAGATACAGGGGGGCACTGGATCTGCACTGTGGCAATCCAGGCAGAAATGGGTTTTTTTCTAAGTAAGATATGTTAATTGTTAGTGAATGTTCTTAATGTTTGTGCTTTTGCATGCTTTGGTCAGCACAGATTTCCTAAAATAAAAACCAGAGAGCTTTAGCATAGTAAACAGTTGATCAATCAAAGGAAGAGAGAATAAGTAACCTGTAAGGATCACATATTCACACATGAACATTTACCTTCATCAGGTAGTTGAGACTCTTTTCACTGAAGACATCCCTAAGGAATCCCATTTCCTCTTTATGATTTGAATCTGGTCTAAGCTGAGACGTCAAAAGAGCCAAAGTTTCATGCAATCCTAAATGTAAATTGAGGACAGAACAGAAGCTTTGTAGATAGCATGGCTCACAGGATCTCCTATTGCAGACTTAACACTACCAGCTCAGTGATCATTGAGTTTGGGGGGGGGGGGGGCAGAAGGAAGAAGCAGCTAAATTCTGCTTTTTTAGCTATTCTCTCCATGAATTTTAGAGTGCGTTTGGATGCAGCAGACTCAAAGTCATTCCTGCTTGAAAACTCAGGATCATCAGCAGCTATGATCTCACCCTGGGTAGCACACTGGAGAAGCTGGCTAGCAAGCCTTAAATTGAATCCCTGTTTTATAAAGTCGAAAGGAAAAATATTAACAAGGCTTAACAACACCTATTCAGAAAATACAAAGAAGTGGCACAGCAAGCAGCAGAGACATAAGGGCTGATCTTTAATAAGCAGGCATAGAAGCCAGTGCTATACTGAGAGGTCCAAGGTTACCCATAGAAGCCTGACTACTTGCATATATTCAGGGACTCCACAAAGTTCTTGTAAAACTAGGCACTTCCTGAAACATGACTAGCTTTACTCCACCTTCCTTGTGTTCTTTTAGGTAGTTACTAAGAAGTCTCTTTGAACTATCTTAATTCTATTTTAAGTAACTCCAATTTCAATTCATTTCCTGTGCTAAACACATACACAAGGTTTCAGTCACTGGCCTGGGGAAAGCATGCAGATCAGTTACCTGAGTCTTCCGAAAGCACTGGCATGGCCTCGTTCTTAATCCCAGAGACAACTGTTCACCTTCAATCAACTTGATTGTTTCTTCTTTCTAGACTGTGATTCAGAGGCAGTCCTGAAATGAGCAAAGGTAACACCTGAACTCAAGCATGGGAGAGAAAACAAAAATGGCAAGTGTGTAAAACTAAAAAATTCCTAGTACATCTTTCTCTCAAGTGTTCAGTTTACCCTGAATCAGGGAGAGCCCTTCAGTTGCTCTGCTATGCAAATAAGCACACAAAAAAATACTGTTATCTAATAACCAGATGGTATCTTGGGTGAAGCCAATGCTGAAGAGAGCACAAGCTTGCCTGTTCTATGCTCAAGACAGGTTTAGAAGGCTCAAGTAACTGACTGAAATGCCAGGAGATGCATGCTGCAGAATGGACATCTAAAAGCACCAAAAGCACAGAAACACAGCAGAAAGATGCTGCCGTGACAGGATGTTCTGGGGCTTCCTGAAAGAACACCTTGAAGTCATTTACATCCCCCCCGGCATTCCGACGCAGACCACACCACAATTACATCCAGATCATTAGAGCTAATAGAACTGTTAATCTAGGTCACAAGTACTAAGGAAGCTATAACATAAGGCTACTTCCAACACCCAGGAATACCTTTAGCTGCTTTTATCGCTGTTTTCTCTTGTCACTGAGACACATGCAATGAAGGATGCTCCTTGCCAGGCAGGGTTCCCCCTCTCTGGACAGAGCTTTTCGTGCGCTCCACCGAGCTCGGGCACCGGCGGCAAGGCAAGCGCGGCCGACCCTCCTCACTACCCAGTCTCAGGCCCGACGGCCACGGAGCGAGGTTACGGCTCGGCCCGCACCTCCCGCATGCCGAAGCCGATACGTCCGCTTCCAGATCTACTTCCCCAGCCGCGCCCGGGCTCTGCGGGCACCTTTCCGCCCCCATCTCCGCCTCCCGGAGGGCTCCGCAGGGATTCTGCCAAGCACAGCCCGAGGCCTCGGTCAGGAACCGCCGCTGAACCCCAGCGGCCTCGCGGGCTCCCACCCCGCCGGGGCCCGCGCCTCGAAGGCTGCATCAGAGCCCGGCCCAGCCCAGCTCCATAATGGCGCCGCGCCGGCCCTCTGCAGGTACGGGAGCCGCGCCTCGCCTCGGGAGCAGCGCTGCCGCCGGGGGACCGTTACCTGCGGGTACGAGCCCGAGTGCGGACCCGTGCGGTGCTGACGGCCCCAGCCCGAAGATCGCAGAGCAGCTCCGCGGCGCCCGCCTCCCCGCAGCCTGCAACATCCCTCGCTCATGCGCCCTGGGAGCCGCTCTATGCAGAGCGTCCCTCCTTCCGTCCCTCCTTCCATCCCTCCTTCCGTCCCTCCTTCCGTCCCTCCTTCCTTCCATTCCTCCTTCCGTCCCTCCTTCCTTTCCTCCCTCCTTCCGCCCCTCCTTCCACTCCTCCTTCCGTCCCTCCTTCCGTCCCTCCTTCCTTTCATTCAT
>JBCJKH010014298.1:0-13339 GCA_039877255.1 Loriculus beryllinus | reverse complement strand
CAAGCGCGGCGGCGGGGCGGAGCGGCCCGGCCCCCCCGCCCCGTCCCAGCGCCCCGTACCTGCCCGATGCCTCGCTGGGTCCCCGTCGCTGCCCCCCGGCCCCTGAGCTCGGCCCCGCACACCCCGCGGCGGCCGCGATTGCTATGGCGGGCACACACTTTGCGCGTCACCACGCTGGCGGACGCGTCGGAGTGCACGAGGCGGTGTCGCGAGCGACGGGCGGGGACTAAGAGAAAGGGTGGTAAAGGCCCCGCGCTAGGCATCCCGGGAAACGGAGTTCACGCGAGGCAAGCCCCTCCTGCGCATGCGCCTTCTGGCCGCTCCGCGGAGGAACTTGGGAGTTGTAGTCCCCGGTGCCTGCAGCCATTGCCCGCCAGAGCCCAGCCTGGCCCAGCGCACCGCTGCTGCGGCGGCTCGTAGCGAAGAGGCGTTCTCCAGGGAGGGAGCGGGGCTGTTTACCCGAGCTTCTTCCAGGTTGGCACTGAGGAGCCACCGAGCAGCAGCTGCCGGCCCTGATACCGGGGTGTCGGCCGCGATAGCGGCATGGTGGCAGGCACGCTGCCATCCCTCCCCCGAGCCCCACGGGGCACTGCAGGAGCCTGCACCATCTGCGCCCTTTTCTTCCCTTCGCACGCGAAGGCCGAGTGTCCACTCGTGCATCGTTCACCTGCTTAACGTTACCTGTGGGCAGAAAGCAGGGTGTGTTAATGGGAGGGCGGCTGGAAGATGAGCTTAGCTGAGGAGCATGCCTGCCTCCACTCCCTCTGCAGAGTGGTTTCTTCTTATCTGCAAGAGAGGAACACCATGCTGTTTCTTAACAGTTAAACAGGGACCGGTTTTGGCAGTGGAAGCCAAACCCTGCAGCAGTGCCAAACACCCACCTCTGCTCTGGGCCATGCCCAACAGCTGGAAACAGACTGAACCGAAGTGTTTCTCAGGCTCTCCTGAAGCCAAGCTCCTATTTGCACATCCCCACTCTTCCTCCCAGCTGTGAGAGTCCATTCTCTCCCCAGTCCCCTCCTCTCACAGCCCCCAGAAGAAGCTGTGCACATGCATCTGATGAGAGCCTGCACACAGAGAAACCCTTCAGCATTGTGTAGCTCTATCTGTGTTTCTTTCCACATGCAAAGTCTTCCTTTCCTCTGGGATCTACTTTTCCTTGCCTGTTGTCTCCAGTGTAGGAGCTGCCCAGCTCCTCAGGCAGCAATGTGTGCTTTCACAGCTGTAGTGAGTTGTTATTCCTCATTGTCCCTTGCCCCAGCGTATTGAGTTACCTATGGAGGGGGAAAACCTGGAAGGGTACAATTCTTACCCATGCCCTCATGACTGGTCAGAGGATCAAAGGTATCAGACCTGCCTGGAGCATTACTATCTAGGGAAGAGCAGCACATCCACAGCTGCACTCTCTTCTCCCTCTACAAGGCACCAGGCAGCCTCTGGGCCAGCCACAGCTTTGTTCAGGAGCAGGCTCCAGAGGTTAATGCTCCCACCTCCCTCATAGAATCAAAGCACCAACCAGGTTGGAAAAGAGCTTTAAGATCATCAAGTGCAACCCTTACCCAGGACTGCCAAGTCCACCACTAAACCACGGCACTAAGTTCAACGGGCTAAAAGCAAAATGAAGGTTTCCAGTTCCTGCCACATCTGCAGTGCACCAGAGATAAGATCACTTCTCAGAAAAAGTGAGGCACAGTCCCACGGCTCACCCATGCAGGTAAGGGGGCTTGGAACCTGCTGCTTCATTGCAAGAGCCTGGAATGTTGCTGGAATAGGATAGCTTGCAGCTATTCCAGCAGTTCTGCCACAGCCTCCTGTGCAAGCTGCCTGAAATGCTCAGGCCTCCAGCTCCTGCATTTCCATGCCTCAGGAGGTATTTGGGAAGGACTCAGTCTAACACCTTTGTTCCCCACAGAGCAGGTGAGAGTTCCACTGGCTCACTTGGCAGGGCTAAGACAGTATGAACTCTCCTTTAATCTGGGTTCTCTTTAAAAACAGTGAAACCCCAGCTTGTGCTGCAGTCCTCTAGTAATTGCCCAGGTACTGGCAGGAGCACTTCTCTTGAAAGAATAAGTAAGAGTTAAAAATTGAGTAAAGAAGAGGAAGCCGGGTCCCCCCTTTCTTCATAAGCACTAGCACTATTCCCAGCTGAGATGCTTCCTGCCCCTCAATGTGCCCATTAACCCCCTTTCTGACACTGAAACTGTATAAACCCCTACACCAGACAGCATTTGGACAGGTACAGATTCTGCTACCACACTTACATTATATGACTATGAAGTCTTGATTAACTACAGGATAACAACTGCAACAGTGAGGACCCTGCAGCAGAAATCCCCCTGAGCAAGTCGTAAGCCCCCACCCTCTCACCAACAGTGTACTTTAATAGTGCAATTGAAGAAGGAAAAACATCAAGAAAAACAAAAGTCAACAACAAAACATCACTCTGGTTAGCAGAACAATAAGCACAGCAGGTCAGCAGTAAGCTTGCACCTCTCTCTCTGTAGGATCTTGTGGCTGAGAGAGAGGCCTGTGGTGTACAGGAGGGGAAGGTTATCTCTGCCTGCTCATCTCTGGCTGCTTCCCAGCCAGAAAGATAACATACACACATAGGATGGTCAACTGATAGTAATGATGACTTACTGCTGAATCAAAGCTTGGGCACCCTTGAACAAAATAACCACTTCTTCCCATAGCTGTCATATCCCAGATCACTTTGCAATACTGTGGTAAGATCAGCAGGTTATATCAGAGGATAAACCAACTTCATCAGCCTCTAATAAGCTTCTGGACTTAAGGGCAATTAACTGTGGGATCAGAGGAGGAATGGCACTGGTAAGAGAAGCCAGGAAGACAGAAGCTGCGTTTCCAGAGGATGCCTCGAGTACAGTGAAGAGTGAAAGTACGTAACAGATAAAGGCCGAGAGCCCCAGGCAGCAGCTTCACCTTCCTGCCTGAGCAAACCTTGGCTCTGAGAATGAGAAAAAAGGCTGTGATCAGGAAGCTCACAAAACTCAGGCTGCTCGCTGCTGCCACCCTGTGAGGTCAGGGAAGGACCCATTAGACCTTTAGGAGCACTGATTGCTTACCTTGACCTCCAGCATAGATCTACACTGATAAAGTTCATTGACTTCCTACACTTCACCTCTTATTAATTGCCCCATCTACCTGTGGGAGTCACTTCACTCATCACCGTGTTTCTACTTGCAATTGAGTTTCTGTTGTAGGGTAGTTACTGACTTTGCAGCTACCAACCTCTGCAGCATAATTTTGCTACATGGCTCATAGCAGGTGAATAGTAAGGCCAGTAATAAAGTTAGCCCCTTCTCAGCACTTGTGTGTATCACTCTGCTGCTGCAACCACACAGCATCCATCTGGATTCCCTGTCAGCATCTAGGGAAGGGGACAATGCCAGGAGCTGAACCTTTGGGAGGGTCTAAACCTGACCTGAGAAGATGCCTGTAAACTGATGGGTGGTTCTGTACAACTCCCATGCCCCAGGGAACTGCAGAAAGCAGGTGGGAGGTCAGACGTCGGGGGAGCTGTACCTGGAGCAGAGGACTTTTCCCAGCAGCAGTGGAGGCCGGTCTGCCTGCACACCAGCTTGGCTGTGAGGCACTTTATGGAGTGCTTTCCACCCTGCCCCTCTCCTGCAGAGCCTGTGGGTGGCTGAGGAGTGAACAGCAGACACAAAGCTCTCCCAGGAAGGCCTCAGCTTCAGCCTTAGCATCAACTATTGCTCTTCCAGCCTTTATCTTCCCAAATACTTCAGAAGTTGTTTTATGAGGTGTGATGCAGTACCTTGGCAGCTAACATTTGCAGTGGTTTTCCTCATGCCACAGGAGCTTTAAACACTGTCTAGACTCCCCAACAGTGTCTCTTTGCCATGTATATAATGCTAAATTTTTGTATGCTGTGCAAAAATATTGCTTGATGGATTAGATTATGGCCATGGGTGGTCCGTGCACAGCCAGCACATCAACAAATGGTCTGGGCCCATTCCTTGCCTGTATTTGAGAGAAGGCAGATACTACAGTAGAAAGATGGGGAAAAGAGATTCCTGCAGAAATAAGTAGAGGAAAGCAGTGCAGTGGGATCCTTCCTGCCTGGACAGATGGAGCAGAGCAGAGGGGCTGCAGGCATTGCCACAGGTTGCCTGCAGTCCAGATAACTGTGGATATATGGCAAAAGATGTGCACTCAGTGCCCAGGATAAATGATGTGTGACGGGGGAATAGTCCAATCACTAGATGGCACACCAGGATCATCACAGCAGGCCAGCACCTTCTTGAAAGGAGAGGAATCCAAGGTAGCCCAAAGCCTGAAGTAACAAGCAGTCATCTGGGGCTTAGAAAGAGCCACTCGTGTGCAGACAGGTAGAGCGAAACCATCCAACAACTGGATGGAGAAATAAAATGTAAAAGTGCAGAACAAAATTTGTTCATTCAATCGAATTCTGAATGTGCCCCTTTGCTGATTCTGTTATAGTGGCTAAGGCAGGGGAGACCCACTCAGGAATGGTGCATGAAGAGGTAATGCACAGAAGGCAGCAGAGGTGGATGTTGCTCCAGGGACCACCTCTTCTGAGTGTTATGTCTGCTTTTGTGTATGGAAAGAGCATTTGAGTTTTCTTTCAGGCAAAAAAGGCCAAGTAAAATGCAAAGAGAAGTTTCTTGAAGCAGATAAAACTTCCCTGCTTTCCAGATGGAGATGAAATGAGATTTAGTGGCAGCAGGCTGATATTACCTGCTGCAAAAGTTCAAAGGTGGTTATTTGTGTGGAATAAGAGTTATAGAAGAGTGATAGCATCATTCCTGGAGCAGTTTTTCTTGTGGCTGGAGCAAACACAAGCTACAACCAAAGGTATTCATGACGTGGAGCTAGGGAGAGATCCATGTTTTGGCAGAGGACCAGCAACCATTGTGTATTGTTCCTGCTACTGCAGATCAGTAGAAGCAGTACACTCTTGAAAGCATCAAGGACTGTATCATGGCCAGCTGCACTAACTCTTCTGGACACTCTCAGGGTCTGCAGGACTTGCCATGATGCAGACAGTGCACCTCAGGCTTTCCAAGTGTTTGCATGAATTCAGCAGTGCAGACACAGGCTTGTCAGCCAGCTACCCCTGAGCAATCGTGTGGCTGAGAATTTAGTGCAGACTGAAGAGAAAACCCAGATATATATCTAAGAACATAGAAATGCAGAAGAATGTAGCTCATCAGCTCAGATACTAATGAAAACATGAGCAAGCAAACAGCTTTCTTCCAAACAGGCTAGTGCCAAAACCCTCCATTCAGACACTCAGGCCAATGCCAAGAGCACATAACTCTGCCTAGCTGAGCATCTGAATGACAGCACGTCTGCCTTTGCAAGTTAGAAGTCAACAGGAAAATTAAATAATACAAAGTGATCACTGTTGTGTGAAGTGGAGGTTCATGTGCTGGCATAAACCTCTTGCTTCCAGTAGCACAGCACCTGAGTCCTGACCTTGCTGCAGTACTAAAATACAGTAGCTAGTACTGGGCAGAGTCTTGCTCAGAGCTTTACGCTCATCTTCTCACAGCAGCTTCAAGCAGATATTCATACCTCTCTCATCACTGTAAAGTGTGGTTATTGGTGTGTCTTGTGATATAGAATCATAGAATCATAGAATCGTTAGGGTTGGAAAAGACCTTAAGATCATGTAGTTCCAACCCCCCTGCCATAAGCAGGAACACCTCACACTAAACCATACTTCCCAAGGCTTCATCCAACCTGGCCTTGAACACTGCCAGAGATGGAGTATTCACAACTTCCTTGAGCAACCCATTCCAGTGATATATGGGCTGTACATTATCCAGGGGGATGCAGCCGTGATTCAGCAATTGGAAAGGAGAACTCTGGGCGAGAGGAAGTGCATAACTAAACCTCATACACAGAACATGCAAAGGAGAACATGAAAAAAGTAGGGGATTGTAAGTTTACAGAGCGTATTGCATTAGAGCAATAAGATGTGGTTTTCTGACTAAATACATTTGTCTAACTGGGAATGAGTTACAAGTTCATTTCAGGTACCACACAGAATCCCTTGCTAGCTTTTGAGGTTTAACAAGGGTTTTCCCTTTTTTATCTGTTTCGTTACTATAGCAAACAGCCACTCAACCAGCAAAGAAAACTCTTCATAGAGGAAGAAGCAAGGGGAGATTATGCATAGCATGCTGTGAAATGCCTGCACGACACACTGGGAATATAAACAAATTCTTCCTAATGTTGTCCAGCAGCAAGGATCTTAGGGATTACTTGTAAAAACAGCAGCTTTGAAAAACAAAGACTAAACAAAATGAGGAAAAAGTATGTTTTTAAGACAAGTATCCTTTTTCAGAGGAGGGACGGGTTTGGTTTGGGTTTTTTCTTTCTTTCTAAAAGAGAATGTCAGGCCTTAAGTGCAGGTTATATACCTGTTCCCCTCATGACTTCTGTCTACAGGGGTTAATTGGGTCAAGTGTCTGTATGTGACAGTTTTGATGCATGTGAAAACAGTAAGCAGGCTGCCAAATGTGGGCTATAATGATTATAGGCACTGTAGATATGTGCAAACATGTTAATTTTGGATTCATGCATCATTTTATTGCTGAGGAATTCCATCAAGGGTCTTAGTAACAGCTATGTGGTGTTTGTCATAAGTACCTTCTCCAGTATTTGGCAATCCTAATCTTTAGCTTGACAGTGGTGGTTACTGCTTCCAAACCTCTGCACGTAACAGCTCCAAGCAGCCACATGTGCAGATACCACTGTGATCACTACTGAGACATTTAATTGGACCACTGTAAAGTCTGAGCACAGAAAACTTTACTCTCTTTTACACTGAGCCACATGCAGGAAAAAGCTCTGAAGCTGCCATAGCAGCATAAATACTTCAACAGCCTTTGACACAGGGAAAATTGTCAGGTGAAGTGAGGTAACGTAGAGGGACTGCCTGCAGGAACTTGTGTTGGGATTTACCCAGGACACTTGCCCTAAGTTTCCCTCTCCCATGAATGACTTCCTCTGGCAACACCTCTGTTTATGCTGCTTTGACCCCGGATGGCCTCTGCAGCCCCAGAAACACTCCAGGACAGAGACATTTCAGGGCAGCTTACTGAAACATGAAGCACCACCAAACCCACATACCTTGGAAATGCAGGCATGCCTCAGTGCATGATGTTAGTGGCACAGACCCAGATCTCCGTTGTCATGGATGGCTTTCATGTCAGTTCTACTGCTGAACTCAGAATTCCAGGGCAAGCTGGCAGCACTTACTTGACGGCTCTTCCCATCCCTCTTCCACTTGTTCTCTTGTGTATTCAACAGTGTCTCTCCTTTCTTCCACATGTTCTATAGCCCTAGTCAGTGGGGAGGAAATATAGCAAGAATGAAGTTTCATGCGTTTCCTTGCACAACTAAAACAGAAGCACTTGATGATAGGGCAGAAGGAGAAGGGAAAAGCACTGAAATTTTAGGAATTAAATCAGTGCCAACCCATGAAGGAGAAAAGTCCCACTGCCTCCCAGAGCACAGCACACTGTGCTAGCGACTGCAGGGACATACTCATGGGCTTTGCTCCCCAGGGAGTTTTGATTGTGAACATTTAGTTGCATTTAAAGGAGTGCAGGGAATTTTGTGTAGCAGCCTACTCCTTTTGGGATGCAGATAAGTATTGGGATGCAGTTCCTTATCCCTATTCTGAAACCAGCACTTGATAACCAGAAAAGCATCTGAACATCCTCTCTGCTTCTGGGCTGTCATTAGGAGCCGTTCAGATGCCCAGTAATGACTGCTAATGACAGTAAATTGGTGATGTGAAGCTCTGCATCACTGTGCAAGCTGAATGCCCAGCACACTCTTATAACACACACCTCATTCTGTAATGGAAGAGGATTCTGAGAAAGACACATTTGTACCACTTCTGGACAAAAAGGAGCAACAAACTATAAAAATAGCAATTTTAGTACTTAGCATTTACCTGTAGGTGTGTATCGTTCAGAGACTGTGAGTATACCTGACTTGCAACAAGTTGCAATTGTATGGCAAACCTTAAACTTGACAAATAATATTGTCTAAAAAGTACATTACTCCAGGCCTAATTCCATCTCTTATGTGTATGTATCTACCTGTGGCAATATGATTGTTAAGTTGTGATAAAATGCAACTAATTATGAAATAGGGGCATTCTCCACTGAGAAGAATTGAGATATTTTCTTTTTTCTCTTGATTCTTTCTGCTGCAAGTTTTTTTCAGAGAAAAATATCCTTTTGAGCTGTTGGACATACCAAAGCACCAGTATGACTGGATAGGAGTGACAAAAATTTTCACTGTATTACCTTATTTGACAGTCTGTTTTGTGCTCAATGTAAAATGTTTGTTTGCTTTTCATAATACAACATTACATTTTAATGCAGTGTCTGGGCAGTAATCTTCAGTGTAGTCTGGAAGAGAAACAATGCTTTAGCCCGAAGAGAAGTTAAAAAGACGGAAGGAAGTGATGAGAGATGTTTATGGCTTTTACAGGCTGTTTGGACAGCAGAACTCGCAGGAGATTTCAGCAATAGCTACAAAGCTTTGAGCCAGGAAGGAAGAGGGAGGCGTGTTTAGCCACTTCTTGAGTCTAGAATGCTATTTTCCATAAAGCAGAGTTTTGCATTGTAGCTGCAAGTACCAAGGTTTGTTTTATCTCTGGGCTGTGGGAGTAAAATGCTGGTCCTCCTTGAAATACGTGGGGTGTTGGTGCCAAAGACAATAAAGGAAAGATTACACTGTAGACATTTTGAATCATCTCCATCCAGCCTCTCCCAGGATGCTGGTTGGGATTGTTCCCAGCCAGTTTTGTAGCAGACAGGTGTGTCAGACAATGCTACCTGCTGCTGAGCTCCTCATGATACACAACCTTCTGTTATGTTCTCCTGGGCTACAGAAAACTGCCCACAAGCCATGAGAGAATCTCCTGGAAGATTAGTGGCCAAGGGAGAGCCACAGAGAACAACACTGCCTGCTGTGAAGTTTTACAAACCTGCTGTGGTTACCCACCACCCAGGAGATGAATATTTAGTGTTTGCTTTAAAGCAGCATCTCCAGATCTTACCATGCAGTGCCCTATATCTCCCTTTCACAAAGGCAACCAGCTAAAAAGGGAGTGCTGAGGTCTCACAGCTTCAGCACTTCTGAACTTGTTTGCTCCTTGCCTGGAGTTGACCAGCACCACTCTCCCAAGAGCCTTGCAAAATGGGAGAGGAGGAAGAATAAACTGGCTTTCTTGCAGCCACGCACGATCACAAACCCATTTGGCTTCTGGGCTGGCAGCAGAGACTCTCCAGACTTTCAGAGAAAAGATTTTGCTCCTGTTCCCAATGCTGAGATTTTGGCAACACATGGATTTTGTAGTCAGTGAAGTTGTACCCTTTCCACTGTGCATGTAGGAGAAGGCATCTCCCTGCAGACACTATCTTAGGCCACAGCTTATATCTCCCTTCCTGAGGGAATAGTACCTGATGGTGGGAATTTGCCCAGTTAGGAATAATCGCCAAGAGATATTTGCAACTGGCTGAGGTGGGGTTTGCTAGAGGGAGGGCTGTGGCTCCTCTCTTCCTCATAGAAGTGTTAGAGGCAGCATTCTGTCCTTAGCTGAGCTTCCCTGGAAGGACTCTTTGACTTCACCCTGTGTTTCTGCCGCAGCCACAGCATCCAGGTCTGCAAGTTTTGCTAAGGGCTTCTCATCCTATCACCACATGGTGGTGGTGAATGGCTGGCAGCACTTGCATCCCAATTCTCTCTTGGGAATTCAGCAGTCTCCTTCTCATGCAGGCAAGAACTGCAAGCAATCCATTCCTGCTCAGCTCTGTGTCCAAACTGTATGCAAGCAATTTTAAACCCAGGGTGTGGACTCATTGAATGTGACTAAGAAAACGAAAGATGACTAAGAAAAACAAGTCTGTGTGCTGTGGAATGTATCTCCAACCTGAAAAAAGCAGAAGAGCTCCATGATTCTCCTGCAAAGTCCTGAGATGTGCTCAGATCTTGTAACATCAGAGCGCTGAAAGCCAGAGTCCCTGCCTCCAGCTCATCTCCCAGCATGGCGCTCATGTTCAGAAACACCTCCTCTGCCTTGTGGCCTTCCAGGAGTCAGTATCGATGGAAAAACCTCCTCTGCCCACTGCTTTTCACTCCTGTGGAGCAAGTGTCTGTGCAGAGGATCAGCCAGAGCTGTCACCTCCTGCTGCAGCCCTCTGCCCCACATCCTTTCCATTTGGGACTCTATGTCAAAGCACACCAGGGTCACTGTGCCCATGAAAGCCGTTGACAGGAATATGCAAACTTATCTGGGTAAATTTTACTTCTATTCCTTGGCTGATTCCTAACTCTCTGCAGCTGCAGTTCCAGTCATTCTCCAGATTCTTCTGTCACTTCTTCTGTGTTTTTCTTCTTTAATTTTTCCCCTAATACATCACACAATTCTGGTTGCTATGCAGTGTTTCCAAGCTCAGTCATCCGAACAATCCCCCACCATGGGTGTGTGCAGCTTGGCTGCAGTGTGGATGCTTTGCTGATTAATTTGCCTTTTTTGTGTAGTTATTTTGGATGCTTGGAAATAAATCGAGACTGAAACTGTTACTAATACCTTCCCCCTCCTAGTGCCAATAAGCTTCAGCAAATACATGTTTTCAAAATCATCTTCTGTGTGGTCTAGACCAGGGTGCAAACAGTAGTATAAACTGTACAGCTTAATTTACTGTCCAGTTTTGTTCTCACCAGTGCCATGTCAATGAGGAAGGTGGCTAGAGGGGAGCAAGGAAGTAGCACAGTACAACTGCAAGCCAGAAAGGAGACATCTGGACAGGTCCTGTGCTGGCTGATCACATAGAGTGATGAGGGGAGTCCCAGAGGCTTCTTCTTTTACCAGAAGCTGAAGAAAAGGAAGGATCTGACCCTTCTTTTCTCCACATGCTGAGGACATTCCAGCCCCTGGACTGTTAAAAAGCAACCATTTACTGTTTTATAACCCTTTGACAGTGCCTGGAAGGGAGTGCTGCACAGTTCCCAAAGCTCTTCCAACAGGTATGTTGTCACCTCAACTGCTGTTGTGGTCTGTAAACAGTAAGTCTCCAAAAATAATCGCCTAGCCTCTTGATTGCTTTGTCCTCCCCTCCTACCTGCCAATGGCCTGGGCAGGTCATGGTATTTGAGCAAGAGAGGTCATTCACCTGCCTAGGCTCCAGCCATGCAGGTGAAGAGACAACATTTAAATGTGCATTTTATGCATACCAGCAGCCCCAAGACTACCTCCTTCATACATACAGTTCCATAATTTTGCTACTTAAATACATTCACCATCAAAACTATTCTGTTAAATCATGCCCCACAGATTGAAAGCCTTGGAGGAACGAAAATGTGCTTTTGAAACAAAGATACTTCCTTAAGTTCCTGAATCTCAGAAGCAATTGTAAAGTCAGAGGAGTCAATGAAAGGGAGAAATGCTGTTTAATGTAGTTTAAATGGTTGTTGTATAAGGGTTGTTTTCCACGAGTGAAAATGCTTTCACTCATGAAAAACATGAGTTTCTATGTAGCAGAGGAAAAGCAGACTACAGTGATGTTAAATTACTCCAAAAATCAGATACCCGCTGCAGGAAGACAGAGACTGCAGAGAGCACTGGTTGAATTACACCAGTATATTCCCACTGAGTGAGAAAGCAGGAATAACTGCTGTGAAATTCCTTCCCAGTGCCAGGAAATGCTGGGGTGGTAGAGCATGATGAATTATGGCTTTTAAGCACATCAGTTTCTGCCATCAGTATGATTATGTTCAACTTCACCAATGTTTTAGAACGATGTTTTGGCATCATGAATGTGACTAATATCTACTGATAAAAAACCAGGGGGATTTCAGAGTAGCAACCAAGAAAATAGGTACAAATCAGAAGATCCTATAGCTTGCATTTATAAATACAACCTATAGTACAATAGAAGCTGTTTGAAACATTTAAATGCTAATTGCAGTACACAGGGTGTTGAGGAAACCTGTCTAGTACAACAAGCTCTGCATAGTGGGCAATGCCTGCGGGGCTCCAAGTAGAATGCAACTAAAGACACCAGTGGAGTGTCAGGAAAGGAGCAGCTCCTGGTGACACTAACAGCTCATTGTCTGAGCAAGCAGTGCAGTGTATGACCAAGGAGTCTTACATGGTGCATTGCCTCAGGATCACTATACTAAAAAGGAAACACTACTGCTAATAAATAAAAAATGAAATTAGTGCTAATCACTAAAATGGGCTCTTAAATCAAAGCATTTGTAGTGTTTACAGGTGTTCTAATAAACAAAAGATTATCTCTACGTGAAGAACAAAGGGAGTAAAAAACATATTGAAAAGCAAAGAGAAAAGCTAGCTATCTTGTTTTATGGCTGCAGATTAATATAAATCCTGGATGAGTCTGAAAAAGCAAATGTAGGTCTTACCAGCATTAATATAAAAAGTGCACTAAATTCTCTTTCCAAGCCTTGATAATCCACCGATAGTCCTTCTGCCTGGTGTGCATCTGCTCAAAAACAAAACATCTTTTACTATTACTCATTTAATTGCACATATCCCTCTTTGCTTCCAAACCAAACCCTTTTCTTTGCCATGCTCATCTGCAAGATTAGACGTCAGGATAAACAATTCAAACGCAGCTGTAAGGTGAGCAAAACAGGAAAACTCTTGCTGTTTCTAGCTGTTCTATAGCCATCCTATCTACCAGCATTACTCATACACAGTTCTTAGTCACAGCAAAGCCCCACAATCTTCATCAGCAGGCCAATGACTTCAAGCACAGAGGGAAAAGCAGGGACTGAGAAGTAGTCCCTCACTTCTTTATCAATAGCAAATACCTGCTGCTCTTAAAGGAATAAGAAACCAGGATCTAAGTGGATCCTAGAACCACCAGAGCAGGGGCATCACCCCAGTACCTGAGTTAGGTAAGCCACCCTGGCTGCAGGATAGCAGTCAGCATCAATTAAGAACTCAGACTATTAGGCAAGCTTACAGCGATAAGGCAGAGCCAAAACCAAACTAAGATGCAAGTCCAGAGGGCCATGAGGACGATCAGGGAACTGGAGCACCTCCCTTATGAAGACAGGCTGAGAAAGTTGGGGCTGTTCAGCCTGGAGAAGAGAAGGATGTGTGGAAACCTCATAGCAGCCTTCCAGTACCTGAATGGGGCCTATAAGGATGCTTGGGGAGGGACTCTTCATTAGGCACTGTAGTGATAGGACAAGGGGTAATGAGTTAAAACTTAAACAGGGGAAGTTTAGATTGGATATAAGGAAGAAATTCTTTACTGTGAGGGTGGTGAGG
>JBCJKH010014296.1:0-24434 GCA_039877255.1 Loriculus beryllinus | reverse complement strand
TAGTGACAGGACAAGGGGTAATGGGTTCAAACTTAAACAGGGAAGGTTTAGACTGGATATGAGGAAGAAATTCTTTATTGTGAGGGTGGTGAGGCACTGGAATGGGTTGCCCAAGGAAGCTGTGAATGCTCCATCCCTGGCAGTGTTCAAAGCCAGGTTGGACGAAGCCTTGGGTGGCATAGTTTTAGTGTGAGGTGGCAGGGTGGTTGAAACTTGATGATCTTAAGGTCCTTTCCAACCCTGACTATTCTATGCTTCTAAATAAGAAAACTACAAAGCAATACATTACTAACTTTTCCAACAGACCAACAGTACTAAAGATTAAGTAGAAAGTAATCATTCCAGACAAGAGTCATGAGCTCTTAGTATCACAAGATGAGTTAGAGAAGATAGAAGCCACTCTACTCCTCCCCCTACTCAAAAGATGGGAAACTTCCGCTGTATTTGTTCAGTTTACTGTGCTTAAAAAGCGGAAACCAGCACAACTGCAAAAAAAATCAGAACAGGAAAGGTCTTCAAGAAAACCAAACTCTTCTTTCCCCACCATCACCACTCCTGAGTCCCGAAGAGAACTTAACATATCATCATGGCTACAACATGTCACTCCTTGCTCTTTTGACAGTGGCACAGGTGCCATTCATATTTACTTATCATTCTGACATGCTGTCCAATTAACCTGAAGAATGCAAATAAAGGAGAGAGAAAGACAATTTTAACTAGCTAAAATGCAGACAAATCAGAATGTGTTCTTCAACCACAGGACCTTGACGTTGCCAAATTGCAGTACTCTGCTACAGCCAAAAGTAGTTCTGGAAAGCAAAAAAGTCTGAAATCACTATAATGGAAGAGGTAAGGAACTGCTACCAGATTTTCTACTAGGTTAATGTAAGGCAACTTACCTCTGTCCACAACCACAAATAATGAAAGCATAAACCCAGAACCATATCATGAACCGTATCAGAACCATAAAACCAAAACCTTATCCTTTTAATTTTAGAGTAATTCTACAAATTGTCCCTCAAGTAAGTGCTTCTCACATTTTTGGAACAAAGGTAAATTACTTTTCTTAAACCATATTATTTTAACTGTAGGTAAATGAATTGCTCCAAATTATTCAAAATTTTTCCAGAGTTTAAGGGTTTTCTTGAAATGCTAATAAGAATGTTTTCCCTCCAACCCATTTTACAGACAGTAATCACAGTACAAGTCACTGTGATACAAGTACTAAAACTGTACTACCATAAAATTCTATTATGCCAACCATAACCTGCAAATAATAGTACATTTAAATATATGATTCACTTCAGAGATATTTTTATTATTGCAGCACAATGTGTGTCTTTAAAATTTGGTGATAACTGTATCTCTGATTAATCAGGACACTAGAAGTTAGGTTTTAATTTATCTACGCAAAAATACAACTACCACCTTGGCCAAAAGAAATTTCTAATTATAATTAAAACTTCCAAAACACTTTAACATAATGAGACAGGACATATTAAAACTTCCTACTCCAAGCTGAGAAACTGCACCTTGGTGAGAAAAATTTCTTGGATCCATACTTCTAAGATGGAGGCTCACAGATACAAAACACCAACTGCCAGCTAGCCCACAATGAAGTTGTTCTATTGCTTAAGTAGTCTTCCACTACCATCACTGCCTTTTCATTAAAGAACCTCTCAAAAAGAATTTAAGTAAATAAAATTTCTTGGCTATGAAATATTATACCTGTTATACAACTGCAAAACACAACTCCAACAATGCATTTGGAGTCAAGCACCATTTGTTATAAATAACATTTTGTATTTGAAGTGCAAACAAGCCTGCCACCTTCAGGGCGAGAACTACAGCACATGAAAATAAACACCCTTTCAACCAGGTACCTTTTGTAAGGTGTTCCTACCAAAAAGTCTGGTCAACTATAGGGATACTGCATTGCATTACTGAATATGAGTATGTAATATTTTCTAAGATAAAGTTACATCTGTCTTACCATGAGACTGAGAAATATTTGTGGTAGCAGTTCTCAAACTTTTAGTTAGGTAACTATCAGTTCAGACTCAGGACTGTGATTCTCCACTGATAACCTCCCAATTACAGGTCAAAGTACACACAACTGGAAATGGAACACAATGTGACTCCACCCATAGATTGCACTTCAACCCTGATTATTAAGAAAAGCTGGGTGTTACAGAGACTATACCAAGAGGCAGTTGACTGCTGAGAACCAGTTTTAAAATTCTGAAGCATTAATACAGTATGTCAGAGAGTTGGAAGATCAACCATTCACTCTAAAAGGTGCCACTTGCTCAGTACCACAGGTGGTACTGATAAAAAGCATACCTTTTTTCTTTTATTTTGACAAAAGTTAAGAGGGAGAAATCAGTCCTACAGATAATCTGATTTCACTCATCAACATTAATTTTTCTCTCTCATAGGGTCTGTATCTTGACTCCTCAATTAATACCCACATTAAAATTTGTACATATGTGCTCACAAAGAGGCATGAAGATTGAGATACAAAGGGGGAAAAAGTAAAGAAACAATATCAGTCACATCCAGCAAGTAAGTACTGTTGTTCATTGGCATGATCCTGCAGAAACACACTTCTATGGGATTTCCTTCCTCTGAGGGAAGAGGCTCTTGCCTTGCATAGCAGGAGCTTGGTTACTGCCATGTACCACAGTTGTGGTCTTTGAACTTATCAGCGCTGAAAACTTAAGAGAAGTTCGTAACAGCAAAATACAGCTTAAAAGTAGAAAGAATGAACAGAAACTCTAATCAGTTCTCTGAAAAACTTTTTTTTTTAGTACCATTTGAATTACTTCTTAAAAACTACACCAAAAAAATAAAACCAAACCAACCCAACCCACCCAAACAACTTAGCTATAAAGAAATAAATACAAAACATTACATAAATAATGCCTCAAATATCCTATTAGATGAATCCTGGAACTTTTCGTCTTCTTTTCAGGCATTAATGTTCCCACTCTAAGAGATGCCAATCTAGGAAGGATTTAAGCCTTGGCAGAATCTAATTTAACAGTATTTGTTTTCAACTGTCTCTTCATTCCCTCTCTGACAAAAGGTCCAAATCTGTACTTATGATTCTCTTGTTCTCTTACTGATGGAATGTTACAAAATTTCCTAAGCAGCACTTTACACTTGCTTTCTTACACACTCTTAACTGTTGGTTTTATATTGCTCATCATCAGCCATGTAGCTCCTGTGTAATTATTATTAACTCTATGCTATTTGTACTCTTTTCACCAAATATCCTCATAGTAGTATTATCATTTTCTTTGATTATGTGTCTTGATTACACAAGTATTTCTTATGGTCAAGGGAAATGTTTTCAAGCATAATTCAGTCTCTTCTGCACTCATGCTACTCCATAAATTTACCTCTCTCAACACTTGTAACTTTTGGAATCATCCTTTGATGAAACCTACTATTTTACTTTCCATACTGTAATCTGCTTATAATTGCCTCCTTGATCATCAATGCATAATGTTCTCTAAATTATTATGCTTTTTGCATATAAAATCTATATACACACAAACATTCTACATGACAACCTGTGACTGTGAAAGCTTCCCTGTTCTAAGACCACTCCTGGCAAAACATCCCTACTCAGCTTTCTTGAAAGTACCGCAAAAATAACAACCTCTTTCATCATCATGTATCTCCATTTTTAAACTCACCAAGATCCTCTGATCTTTCTCTCTTCCTCATTTAGTATCCACATGCGTACAACTCTGAGACCTTCTCAAGTTTTTACTAATTTGACCTTCTTCGTTAAGTTGCTGTTCTAGTTTAAGCACTAGCCAAAGCCCCTATTTATCTGTAAATAACTGCCAAAAAGACAAGCAGCCCTGGAAAATCACTTAACTGACAAGACTTGATCTACTGTAGTAAAAACTACTGGTGGGGGCAGGGGGAACAAGGGAAAGTATCACAAAAGAATATTTGCCTAAATGTGTAGAGTCCTTTCCTCCTATATTCTCTATGCTCTTCCTGCTTACTCTATAATGAGGCTTCCCTGGGTATGCATGACAACCTCCAGAAATTTAAACAGAAGGCAAACAAAACCCTCTCTCCTTTCAGAAAATTAACCAGAAGGCAATATGAGTAACTTAAAAATAAAACAAATAAATAAACAAAAGCAGAACTAGGCAACTCAAGACTAGAATCTGCTATCTTGTCTCTCTACAGCTAATGCAGTCAGTAGAATCCTGATGCAGGTCCCCATGAAAGGAGATCTCTACAATTAAAAGGAAACAAAACAAGCCCTCACCACCACCAAATGCCTAAAAGCAGAGCTCATATCATTACTGGGGGGCAACACCAGCAGCACAGCAGCCACTCAAGTGACAGCAGATCTGTCTGCTTGAGAAAGAATACCACAAGCTGCTATGTAAGATAACAGCAATAATTTCTGATGTACTATGCAAGCAAGAATTACGACCTACACTCTTTTTCAACCCTCCTCTATGCACTGTGTTAGAGCAAGAGGTAGAGAAAGGAGATATGTACACCGTTTAAATAATGCGCTGGTTTTATCCTCTGGAGACATCAGGATGGCTGACAGCTCAAAAACAAGCAGCTGTAAGCACTACTGCTAAACACAAAATTACATTATTTTTTGTAAAAAAAAAAAAAAATAAATATTTAATAGCAAAAATAATTCTTATCATGGCAGAAACAAAAACTGTGTAGCTGCATGACAGTATCGGTACAGCACGGCAGAAACTGCAGTTACATTAAAAACATAGTTTGTCCACATCTTTCGACTGATTCACCTGCCCTCTATCCACTAGCTGTTTGGATCGGAACAACTTGCATGCTGTAACTTGGTGTTCTAAGCAACAGCCTTTCTATATACTCTGCTTATAGCAGGCTGAGTTTAATAAGTCCTCCTTCCAAATTACAAAAGAGTAAGGCCCAGGAGAAGCAAGTTTTGTATCACATATGATCAAGAGCTGTCAAAAAACCCCAGTACTTTGCAACTACTTCCACCTGTAAGATTCAAACCTGATTTCTAAATCTTTGTGTTTGTATGTAGAAAAAAAGTTCTTAGGATTCTTGAATGCTTATTCCATTGCATGTTTTCATCTCCTGTTGAAAATTAATTTTTAACATAAATGTAATATTAGAAGTAGGAGAGAAAGTCCATGCAACCCACCTCAAACTTAAGCTGACATCCAGTCTTGTATATGAAATACATACATATGTAATAAAAGTTATGCATTTTCTAACAAATGAGCATACAAAATAAAATATTCATAAACATTACTACTTTTCTCAGTTACAGCAGCATTTGAAGAAACCCTTACTGTTCCACAATTGTATCCTTCTTAGCTTTCTTAAGTGCAATAATGCCTGTGAAGAAATACTTTCCGAGATAAGACCTTTCTCCCTGCAAGTTATTTAAGTAAGAGATAAAATCCTTTATTTGATTATATGCAATTGTATGTGTTTATGATATTCTAATATAAGGATAAAAGTAATTGTGATGATGACAGATTTTTTAAACCAAAATGAAAATGGTAAATTCAGTGTTAATGAAAAATATAAACTAACAGAACAGAAAGTAATTCAGTTCATGCAGCAGTGGCAGTGCAAGAAAAGATGCAGAAGAACTACAATAAGGTTTGTACCAGTAAGCCACAACTTCACTGTAGAAAGCAGATGGTACAATTCAACTCAGAGACTACTCAGCACTTTATAAATAATGACAGCCTTCCCTCAGCAGCACCCCAGCATCTGGGCCACAAGTCAGTTAATATCCAGTGACCAATTTAAATGAGGGAGATGACAACTGAAGACTAACTTCTCAGCATTAGATTACATAACCCTTCCTTTTCCTTCTACAGTATCCACCCCATCCACCCTTTCAGTGTTCTCTCCACCAACGTTCCCACATTCCTGTCTCCTCACTCAATGAATAAATGCACCCAGCTCACTCTGTATTCACATTCCTTCTCTCTGCAATTTGAATACCTGTGCCCAAAGGACCTTTTCTCCCCCACTAGCTAAAATACCCCCGAACACCCTGCCTTCCCTTTTTGGCCTACAGGAGAAGCAGCTTGGCCCAACTGGGGGCAGAATTAGCATGTGCCTTCCAGCTGGATAGCTGACTACTTCAGATACTCAGAGTAGTAGCGTCTATTCAGAGTACAAGTGTCTTTTACCACCAGGCCACCAACCTAGTACACCCCATTCGCTTTGGAGCCTCCAAGCTGCACATTTGGATCAATCAACTGCCTGGAGATGTGCATTTTTTCAATAGGTAGCTGCCAAGTCAAGAAATATATGAAGCCTCTGAAGCCACAAATCACAGTAAATACATATCATCGGAACCAAAAAAGCCTTGGAGAAAGATTTAGCCCTGACAGTCGCTTCCACCTGGTGGTCTTCTACAGCAGAATCCTGTACAATGCACTCTTTATAGAGTTTCATCTAGTAAGGCAATTATATCAATAGTCCTGCACATTTACATTGCTGCTATGTTACACCATATGTTAACAATCATATTTATGTTGCATCTACTTCACTACGACTTTCCACCATTATAAAAGAAAGTCAGAATCATACTTACTTTGACTTTGAGTACTGAAGTCAGCAATATTACAGAAACCACTAAACTAGTGAAATTATAATTAAAAGAGTAAATTCTTTTATAATTTTCTGAAAACAATAAATAATGGTATCAGCTTCTTGTTTTCCTTACTTAGCTACATCAGCAAGCAGCCTCCTCCTGCCCCGAAAACAACTAAGCTTCAATTAATTTACTCATACAAAAACCAACTCCTGCTGCTTTCATAAACTTTTCAAAAAGAAAACAACCAGCAAACCTTGAGTTTGCAACTTTCTTTTACATGCAAAGACCTCCTGGAGACAACTAAAGAAGTGAACACTGTTTACACCCATTTCAGTCTCTTAAGTTTTTAATGTATCTTTGTCCATTTCACTTTTTTTAATTTCTTTCCTTGCTAAAGCAGGCACATTCTGTGTTCATACACATGGTCTGGCGCTTACACACCAGGCACACTGCAGGACTGACACAGGATGCCACAGATTTCAGCCCAGCTCTGAAGAGGGATGAGACTGTCCCTAAGCACATATAAAGAGAATTCCACATGGCTTAAAGTCTACAAGCACAACTCTTACAGCAGACCTATGGAAGCACCAAGTCACCATAAAACTAACAAAGTATTTTTGCTTTCTACCAGGCACATGAACTTACCGACAATCATAATTTTAAGGTGCATACACATCCATACAGAAATATATCTGTGTATTTAGGGCAGCTAAAGGGTGTTTGGTTACAGTTACATGTAGAACAGTAGATTAAGTCACTTTTTTCATTGATCTTACTTAATAAGCACATTCTCAACAGCTGGACTAACTCTGTTTAAAGTACAATTAAACTGTTTCTTAGCAGAATGAAAGCTTCTACAGAAAAATGGGATTTATGTACCGGTAATAAAAAAAACGAAAGAGAAAAAAAAATTCTTGTATTCATCTGTGACAAAGACCACCTTTCCAGGAATGTAACTATTTCAGTAATAACAGTATATTGACTACAGTAAGAAAACAATACTAAATGCAATGAAGCCACTGCCACCAAGTATTTTGATTTTCTAACCTTTTATGCTTTTACTATGATCCCATATGCACTAACATAACATCTTTCTAATTAATACTTCATGTTATATAAATGGAGAAGCACATGGCATTAAACAGAATAACAAGTTTAGCTAAGTTTGAAGGAAATAAAGTAGTCTGAAGCATTAAAAAAAAATGCTTACTTAAAGTATTCCAAACTGCACAGTAGTTCCAGCCTTATATATTCTTCAAATCCAATTAAACGCAATAATTCACTACAGGGGTCAGCCTTGCATGTAACTACTCAGAAACAAAAATTTCACTAAAAAAGTAACTAAATATACATTTCTATACCTTAGAGTTAGAAAAATGACCTTGGAAGAAGCAGCAAAATGCACACCAATGATGCAATGCCTGACTGGGTCTGCAGAGTACCTGAAAATACATTTTTCAGGTGTGAGAAATACCCTTTAGATATTTGTATGAATCCTGTGAATTCTGCATGTCCACTGCTGGAGAATTTTTTTTCAGGTACCATGGAATCTATTACTGTTTTGCTGTAAAAATCAGTATTTTACTGTTGCTAGGCACCTGATATTTAGTGCTTTGTCCTCTTGGCCTTTTACCTGCATACACCTTTTCTTTCCTTCAATTTTACAATCAGGAATTAATTTGATTACAGTAAATAGTCCATGTGCAGTCAATGGGTACAGACATCAAGGAGTAAAGGAATAGAAGATGAATTTCAGCCTGCAGTCAGAGATTGATAAAATGATGATTAGCAGAGAATGAGACAAGAAGACCTATGAGCTAGGCAGTCAGGGTAAGCAGCATCACAACAGCAAAACGCCCTCAGCCCACAAGCAAAGGAAAGGATTTCTGAACTGGCCCATGTAAGTAACATCATGGAACAAATGAGTGGGGAAAGGATGCCCAGAAAGCACATTAAAAATCTCCTTCAAAATAACTAATAAGGAGATTAATCAATTACCATGTTGAACAATGAGTCAGAACTATCCATCTATACACTAGGAAGCAGGGGTAGAAAGGTATTTCACAGCAATACAAAAGATTAATACTGCCATGGAATTTATTCCCATTTCCCACAGAGAGCACAAGGTTCGATTATAAAGAATACTCTCTAGAGACAAAGTTAAAGTTGTACATTCACACTTAAATGAGGTCATTCCTGGTTTTCTGGGTGGGTTCCCTCCCCCCCACCCCTACCCCCATGGTATTTACTATGCAACTGTAGCATTATATGCACATATACTGTTAGAAATGTGAATTTTCCCAGGTTTTCATAAATGGTACTGGGGGGAAAAAGTGTCCAAGAAACAGCTCTGTAATCTCCAGTGTTTCAAAGCTCTACTATCCTCTCCAAAATTACACAGCACATATGTGAATTCTGTAACATGGCACTGTTTACCTGGAAATTGCCTGAATTCTACATATCTTAATTGAGGTCATTAAAATCCAGGTACTCCTGAGGAAAATAACCATGTAAGGGAAGAACTGTTCTCAAGTTTATTTCCACAAGTTTCCTTTTAATACAGACATACTTCTTAAAAAGCAAATGCACACACAGTGTCTACACTTATCCTACATCACAATCATTCTTAATATACTCAGAACATACCAGATTTACCCCTGAAGTAAATTATTTTCATTTAGATTAATTAAGCCCCTGGGATGTATCCCAAACAAAAAGTTACCCCAACACATTATGTCCCAGTAACACAGGTTGTTACAGCACTTGAAAGAACTTCAACTGACCTACTCCAAGTTAGTCGTATGATTTAGTGATTTACAGAGCTGAGAATCTCTACATGTGGATTATCATGAAAGCATAACAACCTTTGGACTGGGAGGCAGAGGCCAACCAGCAGATGCCACAGCACCGAACAATGGAGAAATCCATGCAGCCTTAAGTATGACCCATCCAAACTTCACAAAACAAACACAAAAAGTACAGCAAATATTGTGAGAGAAACTTCCCTCTGAAACAGAATGATCGCCTTACTTTACAGGATTGTTATGTATTTTAGGCAGCTATGGATTGACAAGTAACACTTGTAAAGTATTCTGGAACACTACTAATCTGAACAGTTGCTCCTCCCACACCAATAAAAAAGGAAAATGGTATGAACACAGCTCACTCTTGGAGACAAACATGCTCCAGTGCATCACTCAACAGAACTCTGCTCTATTATAATAGTATGCAATCCCTCTTGCAGCACTGCTAGCTTGGTACAATGTATCTGGAGTTAAATGCACACACACTCAGTTTAAAGACAGGAAAACAAGAAGTAGAGAACTCAGTGTCAGTACCTTATTGCTGAAAATCTAATTCAGGTCTGCTTAGACTTGAACTTGTTGCTCCAAGGAGACTGTATTTTAGATCTGATACCTAGCTCACTAATCTAGTACCTCAGGCAAAGCCTAAGCTCACTACTGCGGGTACCATCTTGCTGTTTTATTATCCTTCCTTAAGATAAGCTTCTTTCTTTCAATCGTTCCAATATTTCTCTGCTTAGTTATCCCAAGTTTGTTTATTCCCTTGGGAATAAAGATTGTTCTTCCTCTCATCTGTGCTGTATTTTTTGCTTCTCAACACTGCAGAGCGCAAACAAGATTAGGAATAGTTTTATTTTCCTCATATATTCCTTATTTATACTAATTTTCAAATATTTAAGATATGACACAGAAGCATGAAGAGACACAATTCCTGCATTAAAGAGCTTACAGTCTCACACTTCCCTGAGAGACAGGTAAACAAACAACAGTATACTCACTTTATAAATATGAATAAAATGAAGGCAAATGATTTAACTAAGGCCACAGAATAAATATGTATCAGACTGGTAACCAGAAACAAGATAATGTGATCTCTGACCTATACCCAATTCCCACTATGAACTATGTGTTTTCTAATAAAGTGGACAGGTACTACCGTTACTCCAAGTAGTCCAATTTTAGGTGCAAGACACCACTCTGACACTCTAAAAAGGCATTTTAAAACAAAACACAGCAAAACAAACTACAAACCATCCATTCTCATAACCTTTTACATACTCAGTGTTCAGTTCTCCACAGAACATAATATTATCCTATTTTATTCTTCAAACCATGCTTCCTCAGCTATTGCTTAAGGAAGAATTTGAAAAGACAGTAAATAATAGTAGCCGCTTTTATGGCCAGTTTAACTAAGGCTCAGGAATAAGAAATTAAAAGAGAAAAAATAAAAGGTTAATTTTACTGTATTTGGATAGCATTCTTACTTGACACGCACTATAAAAGTACCAATCTGAACCTCTGTGTACCTCTGGTACCTCACCTGTAAAACTTAACAAATTATACTTTTCTATTTCAAATTATCCTTTCTTATTTCATTACCTGGGAAAGTGGGGAAGGGGTTAGAAAAAAAAAACTACGGAATGTTATCGATTGAGATCTGACTGCAAATAAGCAAAGTAATTAAAGCCTACTGGCTCTAAAATAATCAAAAAACCCTTTTCTTAGCCCAGACTTACTCCACAAGGAAAAAAGCAATATCCTTGCATTCCACATGCATTCATTCTTGATCTTCTTATAATATGCTTACAGTTTATTCAAACCTAAGATGTTACCACAGCTATTAATTTTAAAGCACAAATTAATTTTGATAGTTTCAGTTACATATTAGAAAATAGTCACAACATATAAATGTCTACCAATTATCAGAAGATTCAGTAGGTCCTGTAAGTCACCCCAGTTATTACAGTGTTGCCTGAAACTTGCTCTTTGTAAGTTATTAGTTCTGACATCCATCTAGCTAAGCTTTCAAGTTAAACAACCAGAATTCTGTATTAAAACTGAAGAACAACATTTACCCCTCCCCAAAGAAACCAATATAGTTCAGCTTAGCAGCGGTCATTTCTAACAGAAAGCTTGCAACAAAATAACCGGTAAGAGAAAATACGTTAACATTCATCACAGTGATTTTTCACAACATTTTTTCAGCAGTAAAGCAGAGTCCTGAAGGAAAAGCTCAGAAAATTTGGTATAGGCCAAGCTCATCTGCATAGTGACTACTACCACAATGTAACTGTAAGAGCCAAAAAAGTTTTCTTTCACCTGCTACTTGTTCTCCCCAGAAGAGGCCTAATGCAAACTTTGTATTGTGAAAGTTCTATTTTCATTTCAGCAGATTCCCAGCAACTCTGACAACACCCATGCAAATAAATAGCTTCTATTGAGAGACAGTCTAAGATTTTAACAACATATTTAATGTCCCTAAATAAAGCTTTGTAGCATTAACAGTAACTAGTCTCAATTGTATGTTGACTGTATTATTGCAGTAAAAATTCCCCCTCCAACTATGGAAAATATTCTCTTCAGACTTAAAAGCAAGGCCTCAGACATCTGACAAAACACAGATTACAGTTCTTATGTTGGGGGGGAGGGAATATTTTAAAAAAGAAATCATAAAAATGTCATCCATGTATTTGTTTCCTGTCTTGTCAATGACTGCAGGATTTGTGACAAAATTAAATGTAACAGATTCCACAGGTAAATTCTGTAGCACTGCAACAGAAGCCTGTAGCTATGCAAGATGAAAACCTTCATTACAGTGTTATTCAGGGATGGACAAAACCTGTAAGGTCATCTGGTCCGTTTCTCTGCCATTTCTTGGGCTCATTACCTGTTGCACATGTATTAATGTCCTGACCAGGCTAGTTCTGAATGACCCATGGTGTGGGTGTCCTCCTTCTCTGTCTGGCACACTATTCAGCAGCTATGCAGGTATATCTTGCTGCTTTTGTGCTGCTGTCTGCTCTGAATTTTCACCCTCAGCTTACACATTCACACAGCCTCTTATTTTATTTAAAATTATCTCCCTTTTAAGTATTTAGGCTCTTTAAAAATGCTTCTAAGATCCCATTTCCCCTTCTCACCTAAAATGTTAATTTAGCCAAGCAAAACATGCTTATTTCTCAAATCTTTTTTTTTTTTTAATCAATTAGTCCCTTCAGCCTTCTTAACATCTCGCTGCTCCTCTCTAAGCTTCTGTTAAGTTGCCCCACCTGTTGCTAAGGCTTTCTGAAAGTAGAACAGTACTCCAAATACAGTCAGTCACACAATCTCTTACAAGAACTCATCTCGACTTGTTCAGTGTTTCTGTGGATGCAACCTAAACTCATTCTGATTTTTACAAAGTCTGCGTATCATATTGCAAACTGGGGCCTGTTCTTCCTGTCAGAAGCATGCACAAATCCCTTTCATATGAAAGGGAGCTGGGTGCACACAACTGACAGGATTATCAGGACCATGGTATCACTCCTATCCCTTTTTCAGCAATACTGCTTTCCAGGTTATTCCCTCACAATGAATACCTGTGTTGGATTACTGTCCCTCAACTGTTTTAGCTTGTATTTTCCAAACTAAATCTCATTTGTATTTTCCAACAACGTGCCTAATTTCTTTAGATAACCTTTTTTGCCCTGATGTGTGTTTAACTCTTCCCACTACCAATGTCTGCTAATGTCACAACTCTACTCTTCATCTTCTTATAAAGTTCATCAATCCAGACACTAAATATGCCTAAAATGGTGACATTTATATTACTACATGCATATGTAAGCACTGGTGTTACTCTTTTAGCACCTAAAACTGCTGTGACTCACCAAGTCTATTCTTTATACTTTGCTCTATTTTTGTTTATGGTCCCTCAATGAATTTTTCTTCCAGATGACTATCCACATACATAAATAATTTGTTAATGAGAGATTCTGAGATGTATTTGAATTTTAGAAAATATGTACAATATTACTACAGCTACAACTTTCTCTTCATCCACTGGAGCCTTGAACCTGCAATCAGATCTGGCAAGCCAGCCAGTCCTGTACTCACTGATCTGTGTGCAGATGCTGTTGCAGTATTAGATCCTAATTTTAAAAGCTGAGCAACAGTAACAAAGAAAACTCTTCTAAAGTACTTTTTCTTGGAAAATTCCAAGCTGCTTATTATTGCTTCCCTAATATTTCTGCCATTATTTTACTAGGAAGAGAATCCCTTAAATTTACGCAGTTCTTCAGCTCCTGCTCCCACCCCCAACTCTCCCTTTTCTTTTTTTTTATGAATCAGTACTATTACTCCATTTCTTAGTGGCATCTTGGAGATTACTACAAATATCTTCACATCTTTCAAGAATGCCCTCTATTTGTTGTCAGTAACTATTTCATATAGTTCTGATTTTTAACTGCTCACTTTTTCATTCTACTATATATGGAACTTCAGGAAATTTAACATAATGGCTTGCCCTTATAACTTTATGCAACTTCTCATTTATGAGCTGACCTTCTTCCTCTCTCCTTGACCTCCCCTTACCTGCCCAATATTTACAACAGTAAATTCTTATTCACCTTTAATTAATATTAACTCATTTCTGCTGCCTTTACCAGAAGCTTACAATATACACCAGCTTCCCACCTTTCAGATACTCTGCAGAACTGAGACTGACTTTACCTTACACTTAGTCCTTTCACACAATTTCTCTTACTGCAGACAAATACCTTTTAAAAACAAACTGACTTTTAACTCAGTTAGGCATACTTCATTTACACATTTAGTTTACAAGGTCTCTCACTCACCAAGAGCAGATTAAGACCCACAACAGAAATAAATGTATCGCTTATGCTCACATAAAAAACAACAGAACCTTACACTAACACATGAGGTCACATAAGCCCAACTCTTTGCAGGACTGTAACCTAATCAACCACTAACATAAAAACCAGGCTATATTTCATTTTAGCTTTCTTTTTACCTACTGCATGTTTACCAACTAACAAAAATGTAAAAGCATACCCACACTACTGATGTTTACATTTATTACCCCATATTATTTTCATTAACATTATAAAATAATCTTTAGAGAAGCATTAAGAAAATGTTTTACTAATTCACCTCAATTGAGATGAAACATCTAATTTGCACTACATCCAAGGGAATTACACTCTCTGATGCTTTAGAGACTTACAGAACTACATTAACAAGTACAGTCTATCAATGGTTATCAGCACTGTGGCTTTTGACTGCTCACTAAGAACCACAGTACATAAATTACTTCACCTGTCAGACAGCTCAAAGCAACACAGGCACAAGGTTTGAATGGTTCAGACTTCACTTATTATAAATAACTTCTTCCAGTGAGAGAAAAGAGGGGGCAGTGCAAGGGAGAAGGGGTAGACAGGATTGGCTATCATGTATTCAAATATCACCTATCATAAAGCCTATCAGAATTCTATCAGAAGTTTAAACAATTCACACTTTTAATGAAGCCTAACATACATTCCCAAAGACACACAGCAAAATTCCACAACAGTCAAAATGAAGAAAGTTCCTTAAACAAAAAAGACACACTTCACAACTGCCTACAAAAACCATAACCTGATGCTTTGTCTTGCAGGACATTGAGTTTGATCAAGTCAACAGGACTACTGACATCACACAAATAATTCAATTTTCTAGATTATTTACATAGTAATTTTAAGTCAAAATGACAGCATTCTTAAGAGATAACACAGCAAAATGAGCAAGTGGTCCACGCACCTCAAGATCTTATCTCAGGGAAACATGGTATGCCAGAAGTTTCATAGAAAGAAGCAACCTTCATCACAAATCATCACAAATCCAAATCTGCAAATGTATTCATGTAGTTGCACAGCACTGAATCCCTCTGAATTCAACAGCGCCCCATCTGCCATGCAGATCCCTCACTTCATAGGACTCACAACATACAACTGGATAAAAAAATTACATAAAAGTTGGTAGGCCTCAGTTTGCTTGACTTTGTTTGCAAAGGCATTACAATAGTGAGGCAAAAATTACAGCCATACTTGAGACTCAAGAGGAGTTGTTTTCTTCCCCCCCCACCCCCCCCCAAGGGAAACTGCTCAGCAGTTCATGAAGATCTCACCCTGTAAGAAACCTCAGGTTATGTTCTTCAACACAAATAAACAAGACCCTTTTTACGAATTTATCATTACAGTATCTTTTCTTTCCTGATAGGCAAACTGCCCCCCTCCAAAACAACCCTTCTGGGTTAAAGTCAAACAAACATTAACCTAGGAGTGATACATGTGTGTATACACAGTCTTATTACTGCACATGAAAGGAGGTGAACTCAGCTGGCTAACAGTTCACATCACACTTACATTATGTGAGAAGCAACAGTGAGTAAACCAATAATTTGAAAAAATTAAAAAAATAAAAAACAAACCAAAAAACACCAAACACTAAAATCCAATCAATCCCAACACCAACAACCTTGACAGTATATTTCAGAATGGCTTAAGTAAACCACACAGATTATGATAAGACATTTTTAAAAGATTCTTCATCTTAACTGTTTATCAACTTTCTCTTCTAAATTCCAAGTAAGTAAAAAACCTTTCAATTATTTGTATGTTATCATTTTTATATATCTGCATCAACTGTACGTTAAATGATGTCAGTACTGGCATGCTAATAACAACATTTTTGTATGTCTGATTCTAAATTAAAAAATAGTCTCCTATTAAAAATTAATAGTCATTAGAAGGCTAAATTAATTGTGTTAACTGTCACAGCATATAAATGCTTTCAAAATACAGATGACAAATGACATACAACCTTCTACTGCAAAAAGTTAGGCCATTCAAGCACTTATAATATATGGAAATACAAAGGAAAAGGTAAAAACCCCAAAAACTATCATTTTGCAAATTGCATGTAAAATCTAGTCGAGTAATAGACTGCACGGTCCAAAAGAAAAACTCAAAAAAGCAAAAAACTGGTTTCTATGATCTCACAAATCTCCAGCAACACTTATCTCAGTACTTCAGTGCTTTGTAGCAGACAGTTTTAAAAAAAAAAAAAAAAAAAAAAAAGTCAGAGAAGGACATCCTAAAGTGGAGCTTCCCACTTCATTCCTAGGCCTGCTACCAATCATAACCTTTACTGAAGCTATTAACAATGGCAATTTCTTTTCTTCGTCTAAATCTTAAAGCAATCATCTATCAGCACCACAAAAAGAAAAATTCAGTAACTACAGGTATCTGCCTAAGGTTTTCCAGACATCAGTGTAACTTAATAACTGCTCCACTGTGCTATGAACTCTACAGCTCCAAGCTGGAAGTCAATCTAGGACAACCAATAGAAAGTGCACCTGTACAATTACTGCATTTCCTAATTCAGAAGGCCAAACTAGAGACAGATAAAGCTTGTGTGTACTCAGATCACCAAAACAGACCACCAAAAGCCCACATATCTTCTGTACATACTGCACATCTATATTATCATTAATAGTAATGAAAAAATATTGTTTATATAATTCAGAAAATTACATTCCTTAACCAATGTACATAAAACTTTATTCTAAATGAAATATATTTGTCTATATATAGCACCTAAAACATTATACACAATTTTAAAATCTTTCACACAAAGAATAATCTGCAAAAGTTCATAAAAATTATTTTTTTAAAGGCCTTCTAGTAACTGAACAGCACCACTCACAGTAATTTAAAATACTCAATATGAACTCCATGCTACATTAAAAAATAATCTGCATCACGAAACAACCTGTATCATTTCAAGGAATGGAATCTTATTTTTACAAACTGAAAAAAGCTAGTATTTTTCAAGTAACAGAAAAATCAGTTAGCTCTTTGTATTCTAAAATATAATGTATGCTGCTAGCAACTGATAACAATATAATTTCTCCCAAGCAGTCTACCTTCCTGCAGATATATTTTCATTCAGTGTCTGACCCCACTGAGCAGTAAACAAGCTTACATGTATCAACACATTTCAGTGCTCCAAAAATTAAGCTAAGTTTCTGCAACTACAATAACATGATCTCAGTAACAGTCCTTTAGTGCCGTGATTCTAAAACAATCAATAAAAATGGCTCTGACATATATACTGTTTATATACTTGGGATCCCTTCAGAGTTAGATGTGAAATACAAAATAAAATATCTACAAAACAGAATTACCTTTAACTTATCACTGCACCAGACCAGTAAGGAATTACAAGTTCTTTCTGCTTTATTTTATAGCATTTTTAAAGAGCAGGGTTATTTTTATTCAGACACTGGAACCCAAATATAATCCCACACTCAAAAATACTACTGCAACAGCCTGATAGCACTCACCGCAAGTAATACTGTTTTAAAGCGAAGGCAGCGTTAGAACAACTTCTGGGAAAGTTAAACTCCTCTACAATTTCTCCCCACTGATTCTTCTCTGATACCTGTCAAAAACAACATACAGAGGCTGAGATACACAACGTCCACATAAACACGTCACTGACAGCGAACATCACAAAAACCCCACAAGCTGCCACGAAGCAAATAGATCAAAATTTAAAAATAACTAAACAGGAATGTATATGGGATTTAAGACTACATATTTTACTAACAGTCGGTGGTGTTTCCCCTTCGGGAATAATCCCGTTTCTCAACGGCATTTTGTTGTATTTATTTTTTAATATACGCCTTATTTTTTCCCGAGGAGGGGTGTGTGTGTGTGTGGGGGGGGTTCACATTGTTTTGGGGTTTGTTTGTTTTTGTTTTTCCTGCCTGGACAATAACCAATCGGGAGTCCCTCTGTCGCCCCCTTTTAAATCCTGCCGCGGTCCGTTAAAAACCCGAACAAGTTTAAAATGCTGCGGGGAAGCGGGGGTGGGGGCGGCCCCTGGCCCGCGGGGCACGGGGGAGCCGGCCCGGGGGGTCCCCCCAGCACACAAACACACACACGGGCAGGCCTTTCTTTTGAGGCCTACATTTCTGTCCCTAGCCTTGAAGCCTAAAGATGGCTATTTGATTACACACCGTCTTGGGTGCCCCTTTTGTTATTTTTCCCCGGGAAGGGCTCCGAGGGCAGCGCCCGGCCCCCCCCCGGCTGCGAGGATCGTTTCCTAGCCCATGCTCCGTGCCGATTATCGATGTTAAACATGCCCGCTAATTTTGAGTTGCACTAAAACTGCACTCAGACTCTCTCCTCTCTGCCTCTCCCTCTGTGTGAGAGAGAGAGAAACGCACAGAGCTGCCACCACAAGCGAAAAGAAACTGCCTTCCGCCGACCGGAGCCCTCTGTTCCCCAGTCGCCTCCTCCTGGGGAAGGGGGGCAGGGGCGAGGGGCTCCGGCGGAGGCAGGAGCGGGGTGTGCGCCGTACCCCCGATCCCCCTTCATCGCTCCGCCGACAAGGCCAAGCCACCAACCTGCCTATCTGCTCGCTTCCTTCTTCCACCCCCCACCTTCTCTAACCGCCTTTAAATAGGACGGTTCCCGGCCACCCCGGCTCCCCCCGCCGCCCCCGGGGGTCAGAGAAGACTTTTAGGAAGAGGTTAGTGGGAGGGAAACCCAAATTAAAACTTCCACTCACCTTCCCAAATCCGCCTAAAGTGGTGACTCTGGTGTAGAGAGCGTGAAGATCCAGCTCCTTCCCACCCACCACGGGGATCTTCTTAAAAGGAGACCTGCCAGAGGAGATACACACAAAACACCATAACTTGTCAGCTCTGCCCCCTTTTCTCCCCTCGCTGGGGCTGCCGTGTCCTTCAGGGAAGGGGCTGGAAGTTGGATCTGGTCGGTTTAAAAGCCTCCCCCCCTCCCGTTCCATCTCCCCATTTTCCTCACCCTCTGCTGTGGTGAAACTGCCGCAGCTCGTCCAGGAAAGCGAGTCCCTTTCTCCGCTGGTCTGCGTGGTTTTTACCCGTCGAATTTGCCATTTTTGTAATAAAAAAGGTTCTCGTAAAAAAAAAAATAAAAATCCAATTTAAAAAAAAAAAAAAAAAACCGGCCGACAACAACAACAATCCGCGGCTCCTCCTTGTCTTTAAGAGACCCAGGTGCCCGTGCTCGGCCGGGGATCAGCCATGGAGAGGGGCTTGGTTAAAAAAAAGTTTAAAAGGAATAAGGGAGGCCAGAGAGTGTGGTAATTGCGAGTCCTGTCTCCACACAACACACAGGCAAAGAGGCAGGGAGGGAGAGGGGCACCTCTCAGTAATTCCTCCTCCCGCTGCTGCTGCCTCTCTCAGCACCACAAACCCAACCGATCCAGCCTGCACATGAGACTCAACATGGTGCTGCTGGATCACACAATGAATTGGGTTACTGTTGTGGTGGGGTGGGGGGGGGAGCCGGAGTGAGGTATTGACAGTGTGTGTGTGTTACAGCCGCGGCTCCATGCGATCTCCCTCTCCCTCCCTCGCTCGCTCGCTCCCTCTCTCTCACACACACACTGTACAGCTACGGCAGCGGCGGCGGCGGCGGTGGCGGCGGCAGCGGGATTCACTTCTCTTCTCTCTCAGACAAAAAGATCTGAGGCCGCCGTGCTTCTGCCTGGACGAGAGCGCAACACAGCGGACCCCGGAGGCCGCTGCCGGTACTGCACAAGGCAGCTCTAAAGGCAAAAGCCAGCGCAGCCCCAGCAAGCAGTTCCTGGCGGGGAACAATAGGCTCCTCTCGCCGCTAAGGGCTCATCTGCAATGTGCCGCAAACTTCACACAAAGCCGGGCGGAAAAGAGGCGAGGGAGAAGGAGAAGAGGGGAGGAAAAAAACGACTACTACCGGTTGTTCCGGGGCTCGGGGCCGGGGAAAGGGCCCTCCCTCGCCAGGCTTGCGCCGATCAGCCTCTCTCCGTCGGCTGGCGGGGGGGGTGGGGGGGGAAGCCGTAAGGGGGGGAGGGCAGGAAAGGTGAATTTGGAAAGCGGGGCCGAAATTTTTAATTGGACTAAGCCCAACGCCCTGAGTTCAAGGGGAGAGAAAACAACAACTGAAGGGGGCACTGGTGGATTTGGAGTTTTGGAAAACTTTCCGAGGGCCCGGGCCTGAGGTGTTTCCAAGGGCAGGAAGTCGCCCCGGATGGCACGGCGGGGCCTCCTGCTGGGCCGGAGGGGCCGCGGGAACTCTTCGTTTCGGTTCGGGAGGTGTTGAAACCTCCCCGGAGGAGAATGGCGAGCTCTTCACTCGGCAAAGAGGGCCTGGAGAGGTCTGCCAGCAGCGGCCTGCGCTCTGGATCCCTCCATACATGTTTGTTTTTTCCCTTCGTTCCCTCGGAGATACTGTGGCCTGTAATCAAAGTGCTTTAGGACTGCTGTACACAGTCTAAGCCGCCTATACGTTCCTATATATTGATAAATAGGACATACAGTATGAAGCCAATGGAGGAGGAAGGCTTTGGCCCCTCGCTCTGGGTGGACGCTGCAGGCTGCTTTCCCCTGTGCCTGTGGTGTGTGCAGTGTTTGTAAACACTCATCTCCTGACATGTTTTCCAGTCCAGGAGAAGACCTGCAGGACAACCATGAGGGAAACCAGTGCTGCTTGGGGTAAACAGGAGTGAGAAAGGCCCGAGCAGTGAACGGCAACTCGTGTTGAACCTTTGCTCCTCAGGCAAAGCTCATGGTGACCCAGGTGGGCTCTGCCCTTCCCTGGCACACAGACAGCTGCAGATGAGCGCCTGTTCTGGTTCAAGAGGCTCTGGAGGAATATTTGCCCCTCACAACCGATAGCTGAAATCCAAGGCCAGATCAGGCCTTTAAAGTTGGGTTTTTGTGTTGTTTTTTGTTGGTTTGGGTTTTTTTTAACTGGGACTCCTAATTAAAGTCAGTAAGGAGCTGTGTTTTAAAATCAATGGCACGTTATGGCCCCAAGTGAGTACTTAAAGAAGAAAAACTGATTTCTACTCCACGTATTACGTTTAAAAAATATTTTTTTCTCAAAAAAGAAAAAAATATTCTGACTCAAGTGCTGTTTCAGCTTAAATATAGCCA
Organism: Loriculus beryllinus; assembly: GCA_039877255.1. Lineage (NCBI taxonomy): Eukaryota > Metazoa > Chordata > Aves > Psittaciformes > Psittacidae > Loriculus > Loriculus beryllinus. The sequence continues at coordinate 3,022 of JBCJKH010014296.1, read as the reverse complement.
CAAAGACATGAGGTTTAGTAGGACGCTTGGTAAGATTTGCCCGGGGTTCACACTTTGGGGGAAGGGGGAAGACAAGGAAGAGCAGTTTCATGTTAATACTGTGTGTTCAAAGTTGTTCCCTGTGTGTGGATAGAGTGAGTGGTCTTGTGCAGATTCCAGTGTAAGAAAATGCAGTCCTACTCACTGTAGCATTAAGAGGCCCCCCCCTCCCCTAAAATTAGACCTGCAGCAGATCCTGGTCTGCAGCTCCTGTCCGTGACACTCTTGAGTTTCTGCTATTTCAGCAAGAGTATGCATAAGACTCCCAAAGCCAGGATAACATGAACGAAGAGAGGTTTAAAACATACGATTGAGGGGCTAAATCGCTCTTTCAGACACACACACACGCATACACACACAGAGCTAACCCTTCCTTCGCAGGAGGGCGGTGGTTTTTAATCATGCCCCGAACATTCCTTCAGAGCAGGGGGGTCTCTCTCCCTCTGCGAGGGGCGGTCGGCGGAGGTGAGTCCCTTTTCTCGCCCGGGTGCTGTGCGAAGGGGAGTGGGAGGCAGAGGGGAGGATAAGCAAATTGCGTAGCGGGGCTAGGTGGGTTTCCATGCTAAGCGCGGCAGTTGCGCACGGTCCCTTACGTAACCGTCAGCTGGGGATTCCCTAGACGGGGTCACTTTATTCAACCATTACACAGACCCCGGCCGCCGCTCCGGCGCGCCTGGGCTGCCGGGGGCCGCCGCTACTGAGGCTGCGGCTCCGGCTTAGCGCGGCGGCTCCTCACAAAATGGCGGCGCCCATGGAAGCGGCAGCCCCATTTTGTGCCCGGCAGAGCCTGTCAACAAAACGCCGACTTGGCCAAGGCTGAGGAACAGAAGGCGGCGGCTCGTTCGCGTTACGGAGAACGGAGGGAGGAGAGCGAAGGATTTCACCGCCCTCCCGCCGCCGAGAGGAGACTTTCTATCAAGTGTGCGCGTTGGGGGAGGGAGAAGAGGGAGGTGAAGGGGGACGCGAGCAGCGAGCGAGTCAGAGGCTGCGTTATCCCAGTGCGGAGCTGCCGGAGCGGGGGAGGGGAACCCGAAGGCAGGCGGTCTTGGCGTTGCCCGCGCCGGCTCCGCCGCTCGGCGGGGCCGTGCCTGCGGGGACTTCGGAGGCAGGAGGCCGGGGGAGTAACTGGCGGCGCAGGGCCCGGGGGGCCGCGGTGGGCGCCGGAGCCTGGGGCTGCCCCGGCGGCCGGCGCTGCTCCCCGCTCTCGGCCGCCCGCGCAGGGCGGGCGGACGGGACCGTTCCTGTCGGATTCCGGCGAACCTGTAATGAGTGACAGGAAGATCTAGCTCCTTGTGTAGCTAACTAGGTCACTGTCAGCAGTTAATTACTGTTTGTTTCATTTTAGTGCGTGCCTTATGAATAAACCGGCTATTAGGCTGATGCTTCCAGTAACACTACCCAGCAGCAAGGTACAAAATGTCTGAATTGGGCTCTGATCTTGTGATGCCAGCTTCGTAATAACTACTATTTTACGTTAACGATGTCTTGGTTCTTGTAGCTTGGTTGGTCGGCTTGTAGCTAAAATAATTGGAGATTCCCTATGACCAGGTTTTGAAGCTTCTAGTAGTATTACACCACCGGGTTTGTTGTTTTTATATTGATGGAGGCTCCCCTCCTTTTCGAGGTAGAGAAAGGGCTTGTGAATTCCTGTTTTTCTGATTTATCTGTCTTAATATGCATGCATTTTAGTGGAATTGAATAAAGGTGGTGCCCAGTTTACGGTGGAAGTGATTTTTAAGCGTACTCATTACAGTGATATTTAAGAATTATGAAATACTTCTTTTTGCATATTAAAGAGTCAAAGGGCAAAAGGAAACGAAATCTAGCTATTTAGAAAAATAGAATCTTTTTATTGATCTATAGTACCTGTCAGTGCAACTTGAATTTATTTAAATTGTAAAACAAAACCTGTACCATTATAAATTACTTATGAAAGTTATAATATGCAGTGAATTTCAGTGTGTAAATGTTATGTGTGGAATGAGCATTCTTGCAGACAGGCAGTGCAGGTCCAGTAGCTGAATTGTCACTCTTCAATAGTAGTTGGGTGTTGGGTGTTTTTTGTTGCTTGTTTGTGGGTTTTGTGTCTATGCTGCTTGCTCTTTTTTTGGTATAACTTTGGTGAATTTTCTGTTCCAATAGCTGTGTTGCAGTGTCAAACTCTGTTCTTGAATCTTTAGTGTTAAATTTTGGGTTTATTTACCTGTCTGCTGAACTGCAGATATCCAGAGAGCAGGCCACAGTTTCTCTTGTCAGTGTGCCACTAACTCTGCATTTGCTTTCTGGTTTGTGAAGTAGTATTGTTCATTTCCTTTTTCGTTTCTGCTTCTGCTCCTCTTGAATTGTGTCAACATTATGTTTTGATTAGAGTAACTGGTATCACTGGCTGTATGCTATTTATATTAAACACTAAACTGTAAATCCTTAGAAACTGAAGTTAGTGTATTTTATCTGTATGTGTCTATGTGCCCATATATATACGTGTTTAGAAAATACAGCCTATTAGATGGACTAGTGAAGACAGTAAATTCATTCTTAAATCTGCAGACAGTAGCATGTAATATAGGTGCAATCTGCAGATAAATACAAGAATTACAGGATGAGCATCTGGTGGAGGAGAAAGGGTCAAAAACCCAGTGGCAGATTTTAGTGACATTCATCTTAACCATTTTTAATAAAAAATGTTGAAGTGTTGCAGTTAACTGCATATGTTAAGCTAAAGACTCTTAACTGCATAGCTTGCTGTGACAAATGCACACTTCAACAAGGGGTATTTACTCAGCAAGGTATTAGTCCTACCCGTTCTTACTGAACAATACTTTAAAATTATTTATTACCTTTTAGTGTGCAGGGTTTTTTAAAGTCTACTTTGTGTAGACTGTAAGTGGCTTGTCTTAAATGGAACAGGATTAAATCATAAATTAAGGTCTTATGCAAGAAATGAAATGCTCAACAGTACTGCAAAGGTGGGAAAGCAGATGTA
>JBCJKH010014292.1:11505-22008 GCA_039877255.1 Loriculus beryllinus | reverse complement strand
GAGCCCACACTGGAGCAGGTTTGTGGCAGAAGCTGTAATTCCACAGGGCACTCACGCTGGAGTAGCCTGTTCCTGAAGCATGCACCCCACGGAAGAGACCCAGACTGAAGCAGTCTGTGAAGAACTGCAGCCTGTGAGAAGGACTCACATTGGAGAAGTCCATGGAGGGCTGTCTTCTGTGGGAGGGACTCCACACTGGAGCAGGAGAAGAGTGTGAGAAGTCCTCCCCTAATGAAAAAGTTGAGGCAGAAATGTGTGATGAACTGACCACAACCCCCATTCCCCATCCCCCTGTGCCACTGGAACAAAGGAGGTAGAAAAATCAAGAGTAAACTTAAGTCTAGAAGGAAGAGATGGGTGGGGAAGTTGTTTCATTTTAAGATTTGGTTTTATTTCTTATTATCCTACTCTAATTTGATTGGTAATAAATTAAACTCATTTCCCCAAGGTAAGTCTGCTTTGTCCATGACAGTAACTGGTAAATGATCTCCCCTTGTCCTTATCTTCACCCACAAGCCATTTATGATATTTTCTCTCCTCTGTCCAGTTGAAGAGGACAGTGGTAGAACAACTCGGTGGGCATCTGGTGTGTAGCCTGGGCCAACCCACAACAACCGTTCAGATGTTGTTTTCTGACCATCACTAACTTCAGCCTCTTCTTCTTGGCCACAGTGAATTCAGTCTGTCTGTGATGAGCCATAAACCAGCTCCATACAGATTCTGCACTCATACACTTGTAATAATTAAGAGTATATAACCCCCATAAAATCGGTCAAAACCGTCCCTCTATGGCATAACCAAGGTATGATCCCAACATCCAGAACTTTTAGCAGCAAAGAGCCTAACTATAGCTCCTTTCCCACTGAGTGCTTGGAGTTTTTTGACAAAATGACTTTTCTGATAGCTTAAGGAATGTCAGAGAAGTTAAGACAATGCTGACTGTATGAGACTGCACAGCACTAAAAAACTGTGCTGCACAACATGAGAGTGAAAGGTCTAACAGAGCCCTGACAGCCTATCAGGAAACCAGCAATGCAGAGGGGCAGGTCATAGGCACCACCGAGGCAGTCACTATAGTTTACTACTCAGTGTCCGGGTGCTCTTCTATACCTAGGTCAGGCACAGGAGAAAAGGGGAGAGGAAAATGGTATCTGTGTCCAAGGCTGAATTCACATCTTCAAGGTTTGCCAGGGTGCTTTCGCCAATAGGTCACCACAGCCTCCCCACGTGAAAGAACACTGAAATCAATACCAGTAACTTTTGGCTGTGGTTGACAGAGTGTTTTGCTCTTTCTCTCATGTGATGTGAATAAGCAAAGGGAGGTGTTTTACTGAAGTGCCACTGCAGCATGAAGCATAACAAGGCCCCTTTTTCTGTGTGTTACGATATGCTCTGACATATGGTACTGAATGTACTTGATTATTGCCTAAACTCTGTTAGTTTCCAGGAACTGGTAAGGAAGCAGACTCCCAGCTAAGTTCCTTATCCTTATATACCCCCTGGAGCCAGACACTTCAGTAACATATTTCAGCAATACAGTAATGAAGGAGATCCCTATATGAGTCACAAGACTGCCCTCACTGTTTTCCCTCACTTCTTACTTGCCTCTAATAAAATCCCTACCTGGGGAGAGGGAAAAGAAAGGGAAAAAAGGAAAAAACAAGAGATGAATGGCTTTCCTGGGCTGAATTCCACTTACTTTAGCTGCCCGCTATCATCTGGATCAGAAAATCCCAAGCCGTGCTTTGCTGGTTACTTCATAGCTGTGCAGTAGAGGTACAGAGGCAGGCAAAGACCACCCTTAAGGCATGAATGTCATCTGGAAATACTTCTGTGGGACACCTTAAACAGGTCTCACAGGTCTCAGTGTAAAGCTTATGAGCTAATGCTGGGCTAGGCTAGTATTCTGCCCTACATTCAAGTATCTGTGACTGCCCTCTAATCACCACATAAGCTGGTGCTCAAGACAGCTCTGGAGCATCTCTATAACACCATCTCTACAGGTGTGTTATCTCTTCAGCAGAGAACTCAGGGCCAAGCAGTGGCCTCCGGGATCCACTTGGTCTCTGAGGCAGTCTTAGCTCCCTTTATTGTGTGTTTGGTCACAGAGTCTTCTGCCCAAAACTCTACATGGCATTCCTCATGGAAGATGTGCAAGAGAGATGTCATATCTCTCTTCTGCAGGCAGAAGAAATAATTTCTGATGAGCTAATAAAGCAATGGGTTATAATGTGCTTTAATGGGTAAATGTAAAGCTGTTTGCATCTCCCAGAGACTGGAAATGTAACAACCCCACCAGCTCAGGAACATAAGGTCTCTGATTCCTTTACTGCTCTTGGCTCCTTCTTAGTTCTTTACAGCCTTCCCAAAAGACCTTAGGCTTCAGACTGCCAAGGAGAAAGCAGAAAAGTTGTCACAGGTAAGAACTCAAAACAACACTGAAGGAAAGCATCTACTATCTTTGTTTTCTACTCCAGTGCATGCCTCTGCCTCTGAAAACAAGCAGTGGGAACTAGAAAACTAACAGAGTCCTTATTTTCTTGGCAGAATGCTTTTGGTCCATTTTCTGTCTTCCACTGGCAGCGCTATCCTGTTCTATGTCATTCTTAGTGCTTCCAGCCTCATGTCCTTTCCATGCCACACAACAGACACCCAAAGTAAATACATAAATTCACTGAATTAATAAAGGAAATGACTGGACCTAGCAAGACAGACACCTGTCACCTTGGTGGTATCCGCTAGGCTCATTCCACTACACATCGGGCACTGCTGCGTGCTCAGACCATGAGGTGTTTAAGGCAAGGATTATGTCTTCTGAAGTTTGCACAGAGGTGCTGACTGTGGCCTTTGGGCAGTGTGAGCATTAAATAAGAGCCTTGTGCTAAAAAACATTCCCACCTGGAAAGGTTCAAAGAAAAGCCTCCTTGTACAAGTGAAAATCCTGCTTGGTGCATAGGCTGCTTATTTAAAAGAGCTTGGCAACTGAAGCAAATCACTGTGAAAGAGCAAGCAGAAACTTCCCATTGCTCTCCACCTGCCCTCCTCACAGCCAGATCCACTAACTTGTGCCTGCTGCTTTACCAGCCCGGGAGAGGCAATAAGATGGGGCCTTTCCTGCATGCAGAGGTGATCCTGCAACTTTCCAAAATGCGAAGTATCAGCCCTGAGGCTGACCAATGAAAATGTTAATGCAATGAACAACATTTGACATTCAAACCGTATGTGATCCATTGCAATTTCCAACAAAGACTGATCTGAGTACACGCTGCAACAAAATTTTATCATTAATTATTTTTGAAGACCAAGTAGAAAAATGGTTTGTTCCACTGCCCTTTCATTTCTACAGCTGCTGACAGCAATCCGTTTGTTCGTACCAGTCTTGTGTGAGAGTCATAAAGAAGAATTGAAGGAATGGATTGTCTCACTGGAATCGCAAATCAAACCTTAACCAAAAACCATTCACTCTTTCCTGCTTCCCTTACTCCTCCCAGTACAAGCTTACATATCACACATTAGAGATATTCTGTTTACATGATTGCATTTGTGACCATACATTACACCTGCTACATAAAAGCAATGCTTGAAACTACCCAGCACTGTACTTTAAACTTTCTGTGATGACTTTCTTCTTGAGTCTCTGCATTTCACCATGTGGAAAATGGGATACATGCACATTGTTTTGAGCTGTATGGATGAAAAGTGCTAGATATGTATTCCTGAATATGGGCACTTTATTTGCTCCCCTAATAACCAGTTCCCTCAATGAAGAGATTTTTATTAAGATCAACAGGAGAGCAGGGGCGTAGAGGGGAAGGCATTTAAATTGGGGTAGGATTTTTAAAAGTGAAATTAGTCCATGCCCCTGCAATATAACATCTAGGAAAAGAAACATTATTTCAACAGGTGCATTTTATATATCACATGCACGTGCACTTTCTCTGCTTGAAGCCCCTCTAGTGAAATTCACCTGGGCAGCAAATGAGCCTGTAAAGTTGCATTATTAATTTTCAGGCTAGCGTTCCCATTTAGATAATCAACGTCATGCCTTAGTAATTTGCTCAACGAAGCCGATTCAGCAAAACTGCCCTTTTTACAGCATATGTACCCCATATGTGAAGGCTGGATCTATCTTTTCATTCCAGAGAAGTAAGTAAGAACATGTTGTCAGGATGATGTAAATGCAAGACTTACACTAATCAGCCATGATGCACCGTCTAAGGATTTGACTAGAAGCTGAGCACTCTTTTTGTATTTATATGCCATATTTCTGCACATTAGAGCTCATGAAATAAAGCAACATGGTGCCTATGATCGGACATGATGCAAGTTGGACTGCACGTGCAGGTTTCATGTACTACCATTAACGGATAAGCTGTACTGTGCTTCCACTGCCTAGTCTCATCTGGACTGACGTAAAATGGAGAAAGCACAAGGAACATACAGGACAGATAATGGATTCTGTGGGACAGGCACTCAGAGCACTTCTAGCAGCTTGTATTCAACTTATATGAGGGTAATCACTCAAAACAGGACCCACAGAATGGAAGGTGGCTAAAAGAGGTACAAGTATTTACTGCGTCTTAAGAAACATATAGCTATATATGAAACGTATTGTACTTGCTATTAAATCATGGACTAAGCAAGCCATGGTGGCTACCTGTCGCAAGCCTGTAGGCTAGTCTTTAGACCCTCAGGCCTCCATCTGGCTTAACTTCAGTCATTTAAATGTAGATGTGCAAACAAAGCCAACCCTCTGGATGTTCTTCACTGCAAGTGGATGTAGTTAAATACGGTCAGTGAGATGCATCAAGCTTATTTCAAGTACTTGGCTTATGACAGGATAAACTATTCTCTAAAGGAGCCTTGCAATCTCCACTGAGTGTAGCAGGAAATGTAGAGTTGATAACTTTTAGATGGATTAAATCAGCCAGGATGAAACACACACAGAGTTGTATCCACTGGGAAAAGCCTTGATATCAGCATGACTTCACCTGACTACAAATTTCCAGTCATGCAGAGCCAGGGGCAGATGGGGCTGCAGTATAGACAAAACTTCAGTGGTGCTTCTCAAGTGGAGAGTGAGAACCAAATTCAACCCACCTGAATGATGAATATTGTGAAACAGAATACTCAGTTTCATCAAAGACATTATAGTGGAGAACCACCTTAATTATTATTGACCATAGTCAAGGCTTATGAAAAACTTGGAAAAAAAATCAATGTCTCATTTGCTAGTTGCTTTTCACTGAACTGGGTATCTCAGAGGGGAAAGCACCATCTGACCCCAGAAGGAAAAGAGGATGAACTTGGTATAGTCTATTTTGTGTAGATGAAACAATGTAGGAAATGGAACCTCCAGGGACAGCCTGTGTGAAGAGGTTACAAATAGTGCTTTGCCCAGAAGGGATGATCTCATGGTTTCTGTCAGAAATACTAAAATACAAACATGCATTTTCTGGAATATAGACTTAGAGATGGTTGGTCTTTGTACTTACAGACTTGTTTTCCCACAGAACTTCATGAACTGAGTGAATCAGCCCACAGCTTTTTCTTTCTTTTACTGTTATCTTGTAAAAATCTCTGTTTTTCGTGTTATTATCCTTCTCTGTATTTTCTGACTTTACATCTGAAATGCATTAAAAAATTATTCAAAATTTGGACAGACAAATGCAACAGAACTATTACATTTAAACATTTTTGATCTCAAATGTTTAACAGATCACTACAACTTCATATCTACATACCAGATAGTCCCACACGAGAGTTTTTCTCTTAGATCTCTTTACGACCTTCACAATGAAAAATGCATTATATCATTTAGATTCACATTTGACTTGCTGCACAGAAATATATGTCTGTAGGCCTTTTGCAGATTAAACTGATTTGAGATATAAGTGGGTGTGCACAGCTTTGATTTCTTGAGCGTTGAATTAGAATCCAAGAACCTGAAATAACACAACTGGGGAAAAAATAAGGCTGATTTATCGATTTCAAAAACTGATCCCACAAATCTTACTCCAAAATTTCCTTCCCAAGAACTCTCAGTAAAAAGTCTCCTAATAGGTTTATTTTCCAACAGAGCGACACTGGGGTTCAAGTCAGAGCTGTGCAATCCAACAGATGTCAGCTGGTCCTGGGACCAGAGACCAGGAAGCATTATCCAGAAAGAGGATCAGCACAGACAGGGGTTTCCAAATCACAGCCCAGACCTCTAGATCTGCAACTGGACAGGTAGGGTCGGATGAAAAGCAAACTTCTGTCAGAGTAAATGTGGTAAATGGTGTTAGGGTGCAGCACTGGCAATAGATGAATTTGTTGGTGGCAGTTCCAACAGGTGATCCAGTAATCACCTATGATTTTATCAGTGGATTCTTCAGAGCCAGGACAAATCTCTTTCTGCATTTCCAAACATTAATTGATATATTATAGATATTGTTTAATCTGTCATACTTAGTCCAAGCTAACTTTTTTCTGATCGGTTGCTATGCAACAGATCTCTGCCAAAAGAAATTATGAGGATTATACTATCTGTCACCAAGACAGGTTAAAAAATGAGAAAGGAAATTAGAAAATGGCAAAGCTACAAACTTATTCTTTCCTATGTAATAACTATTTCCACTTAGCTTATGCCTTTTTAAGACAGTCAAGAGTTCAAGTGCCTTCAGAACAGTGAGACAACAGCATCCTGAGGCAGGCAGTAAAAGCAATACTAATTACTTCAGGTTTCAGTGTCTGTGGCCATAAGCCATTTTCCTCAACTTAGACTGGCAAATCAATGTGAGATTAGAGTGCCACACACATTTTAAAATCAACAATTATTCAAAGCCAACAAATAGTTTGTGTCATGGTGGAAAGAGAGCACCTACAAGCTTTAGAGCAGTTAAAAGTATCAGTTTTATAGCTCACAATGCTAGTCAAGACCGCAATAACTTTATAATTTAGAAGCTTATTTTTGCTTCAGCAGCCACTTTGTGACCTTCTACAACGTGTATTTGGTAAGAAGATTAATCTATACTTGTTAGAAGTCCATGGCCTTGATAGACCCATTTTTACTTCTTTGTCTTTGCCTCCACTTGTGATGACCCAGTCTTGAGCAGCCCAAACAAGATTGCATAGCAAAATATGTGCCTCAAGATACATTTCACCTAATGGAGGGAATACACTGGTATTATTCAAGTCAATGGTGAAGTTCCCATTATTTTTTCTATATCCTTAATTCGAAAGAAAGTAGAAAAAAAAAAAAAAAGGCTGACACAGAAAAAATGGGTCTATCATCTTTCTGACTTGGATACATATCACTCCCAGTGTGATGTCTGCATTACAGAAGAAAAATTATGTGCTCTTTGCTTCCAAGCTCAAAGAAGTTATATCAAGAAGTTATTCATGTTGTATTCTCCCAACAATCGAGTTGTTTGCTGATGGAACATGCCTTCCTCATCAGGCACAACTGTAATACCCTCTCACTCTTAATTCAGAACTGAATCTGAGAATAAATTGGTTCAGAGTATGCAGGAGAATTTGGAAGACGTAAGTGCTGTACTCTGTGGTACTCTGTGGCTTAAAGGACAAGAAAAAGGAACAGGCATGAATTATGCCTCACAAACTGTGATAAAGAAAATCATGGGTCAAAGTGGCATAGGGATCTCTAAATACAGAAGGATTTCCAGTTTTGAAACCATTTTCACATTACACACTGCAGCAAATGTATCTTATCTCCTCTATGCTCTAACAATCTGAAATTCCTGAATAATCATTCCTTCTTTTTGCAGCATGAGTCCAATCATGAGGATATCAAATCAAGAATACAGAATTTGATTGGCACTGTCAGGTTCCTGGAGGAGTCCAAAGAAGAACAGAAGAAAACTCTGAAGTCAACTCTTGGATAGTGATGAGAAGTTGAATACTTCAAAGCTCACACAGCTGTAGAAAGGATGTTTACAAATTAAGAATGACTAAGGTCAAGGACACCTACTAGTCAAAAATGTGTAGTTTTTGTTATTAGCCAAATGTGAAAAATTTAATGAAGCCTCCCTGCTGTTCTTTTAAGGTCACATGATGTTCTTTAGTCTGATCATTCTTGCAAAATTAACTTAGCTCTGTTCTCTCCCTGCTGTCCCATGACAGATCATAAAAAAATTGCTAATAGTTACTTAAATGACATCCATTCCTCTAAGGGTGATAAAAATTTTGTTTACTCTCTGCAATTGCCAAGGTGTTTTAGTTGGATTTGGATAAACTTTTGTTTGCAACACTGGCAATCCCACTGGGGAAATCCAGCCTGGAAATTTCCTAATTGCATTTTTTTGTCCAAGTCACAGACCACTCCTACTGCTTTTATGTGGTTTTCCACTCAGCATTGTCACTTTCAGCAATGCAACACTCAAAGATTTTTACCTATGTAAATAATAAACTGTAGCCTAGGTATTAGAGTACTACTCTTACTTTTGCATTGATAATTATGACTATAACTTAAAAGGCGCAATTCTTAAGTTTCTAAGCTTAAAAAGATAGAAAGAGGTGAACCAGTTACAGTGGGATAAGAAGGGCATGAACTTGCAATGCTCACTGTTGTAATCAGCTATGTACATGTCTCACCTCCTGAGTAACTTTTGCAATTTATTTCCTTCAAGTCCTGCATATATGAATGCACTACTGCATATCACATAGCCAAACAGAAGATAGTTCTGGTTCTTCTATACAAGATCAAGGAGACCTCAACTCGGTGAATTTTTCCAGGGGGTTTTACTTGATTCTCAAGTGTAGAGTCCTCTTGAACCAAATTTCAATTCTTTATGTTGCCGTTTAAAGGCATTCTCTTCTTAAGGAGATCCTTAAGTCTTGTTTGTAACATGCTTCCCAATCCTCATGTAATTCTTGCACTCTTCACAGGAACCTGTACAATTTTTCAGCACCAATCACTAAGTACAGACTTTCAAAATGAAAACAGCAGCACATAACACTGCTACCCACTGAAACTCTGGCCACTTTGAAGTGTTTTGAGTTGAATGTGAAAAGTGGAGACATCTAAAATTAGTAGACACATTTGAAAACACTGGCCTTATTCTCTTTCAACATTAGCCCATTCTCATAACCCATTCCCTAGTGTGCATTATTAGTGCCTCATATAAAGTCGTTAGTTACACCAGTTTCAACATAAAAAGAATCAGGTCTTCAAGGTCTGGCCTTAAACTCTTCACACTAAAAAATAGTAATGAGTTAAAAAGGTTGACACACACTGGAGTTTAAAAAAAGGAGTAAGAGGTACTCCCCTCCCCTGCCCTTCTTTTTTCAGTTTACTTTAACTAGTGACCATAGTGCAAACAAATGAGCGACAAAAACAAATACTCTTTACCCCATCACTCAAACAACTGTTGTGTTCTCAAGGTTTGTAAGGAAAAGCAATATATGTTACCAGTCCAGCTAACACAGCTGTAGAGGCACAGACAGGTTTTTGGACATTTGAGCTGTTTGTTCTTTATGAAAGCTGAAAAAGCTGTGTTTATTCCCTCCTGACCTCAGCATTTGCGAAGTGACGTGAATTCCCTGTGTTAATACCTCACAACTATTATGATACTTTCTCTCCTTTACATCAATAATAATTGCCCAGATGCCAAATGTGGCATCTGAGGTGGAAATTTATGGGGGATCCTGAAGTGCAAAAAAGCATCTGCAGGAGGGAAAGGAGACAGGAGTCATCACTTTGGGCCAAGATATTTGGTTATAAATCAGTGCATTATCAAAAAACATGGGTGATTTTATTTTAGCCAGATAAGTGATGAAGTGACCATCCTGGGAGTGGACTGGTACCGTGACAGCCAGACTATTGCTTAGTATATCCAGAACATACAAAAAATCAAGCTGCAAAGTACTCACTGGAAAAGGTGAGGCACCATCCATAAAAAGCCATGTAGAATATCTTAATCTAACCTGGCTTTGGCTTAGCTGTGGCTCCTGGGAGAGCCTCCCACTTCCTGTATCTCCAGCTGCACCCTAACAGGGTGGATAAGATTTAAACTTGAGATCAATTTGAAGATGTTGTGACTCTTTCTAGCTTTCTAAATCATAAAGGACAATGACCTTTTAGCTGGTGAGCACATCAGTGCATAGACCAGTTGATTGTCACGTAACTAAACAGTGTCATTTGTCACCAGTTAACAATTGCATCAGTGACCAAGGTTTCTAACACCAGGTCTGTGTTCACTACAGAGCTGCATAATAGAAGATGAAAACACATGGCATTTTTTTGCCATATTACACATATGGAAAATCAAGGTTAACCTGCGTTTACAGAGTCTGAACTGAAAAATAAACAAAATCTAATCAGCTGTGGCTTCATGTAGCCTTCAAAACAGCTATGGTCAGAGAACAGCTGTGCTTTATTTTTAATGCTTACTGATATGGTAAGATGTTACCTCTCTGTTTTATGGAGAGAAGGAAGGAAGGAAGGAAGGAAGGAAGGAAGGAAGGAAGGAAGGAAGGAAGGAAGGAAGGAAGGAAGGAAGG
>JBCJKH010014292.1:0-11405 GCA_039877255.1 Loriculus beryllinus | reverse complement strand
GAAGGGAGGGAGGGAGGGAGGGAGGAAGGGAGGGAGGGAGGAAGGGAGGAAGGGAGGGAGGGAGGGAGGGAGGAAGGAAGGAAGGAAGGAAGGAAAGAAGGAAGGAAGGAAGGAAGGAAAGAAGGAAAGAAGGAAGGAAGGAAGGAAACTGCTTTTTGACTCAGTATGTTAACATTATAAAAGCAACTAACTTCCTTCAAAAGTAGTATTTGCTCTTAGAAGCCTAACTTGTGCTTTCTAATACTCTGAGGAAACAAAATCTGCTTTGAGAGCAGACATCTGAAAGGCAAGGAGGGATTTTCTCAGGGAAACAGTAAGAACAAACTGCCATAATGGCTCCAAACTTTCCAACTTTGCCCTTTGGGGTTTTGCAAGCAGTGAATTAAACCCCCTCTTAAGGAGCCCATACTGTGTTACAGGCCTGCAGACCTCACAGAAAGAGACACCTCTATGTTGGCACTTTGCCATTTATCACCCACTGAGAAGGCTTTGGAGGTTACCCCAGTTTACTGGGGCCTCATAAAGGGGTCTCCAGCTCACTTGGTCTCTACCCCAGGACTGTGTTTATGTAGTAATTATAGCCATGACAGCTAATTGAGTTTTTCCAATCAATCACCCTGGAAGTTTTGTTTGTTTTCCTGTGCTAGGGAATGGGAAGGTTTTACCTTTTTCTAAGCAGTAAGAAAGAAATGAAGGATATTTTTCAGGCACAATTTGAAAATTATTTTTAAATGATTCAATTAGTGTAAATCTTACTTAATTTAAGTGAGACTTTATGTAATAACACTGACTTTTATCTGTACTTTACAGTAGAGCATCAAAATAATTTCATAACAGAAGTCAGTTCCCCTTCAGTTGATACACACAGTGAAAGACGTTACAAAGTCACTTCACAAGCTGGAAGTAATTGCCAGGTCTCTTCAGCACTGTTCTCTAATGATTATTAGACTATACAAGCTCCAGCATCAGACAAGAACTGTGCAGGTCATTGGAGTCAGGAGTGTCAAGGTTTATTGCTGCAATGGGGCGAAGAAGGAATCTTCTTGTTCAGAGCTATCACACCAGCAAGGACAGTACCTCTGGAGATAAGGAGCCAAGTTTTGCCCTTCCTTTGGGCCTTTGCCAAGTTAACTGGTGACTGATGGCCAACTGTCATAAGGCTGGAACATGCTCCTAGCCTACACATACACAACTCAGCAGGTTAGTCACTATTGGCTTACTGGTCTACAGGACAAGGCAAATACTCCAGCTCATTGCTTCACTCATTGGAGTCACACTTTTCATGCAAAGACTAGCATAGACCATTTCAAGTTTGCTGTCACTACAGTTTGCACTTGTGCTTCTTCTATTTGTCCATTCAGGGTCAGAATTTCTTACAACATGCAATTAAGATTTTGAAAACCGTTCCTATCTACCTTTACGACTCAATAACAAATAAAAAAGCTCAGTGCATCCCAAAGCACTGCATGCCACTGTTCTGTGTGCAACAGACTTGCTCTGAGTTTGGTAAATACCTGTCAGGACCTATGCTGATAGAGTTACCCCTACCTCAGAAGAGGGGAATAGGCTAAATCACCTGTTTTCCACTTCTGTCTTTTAACAGATCCCTGAACAAATAGCTATGAGAGTGTACCTTCTGTAGAAGAAATTTAGGCCCATTGACAGTGAGTCTGTCTGACCTTTCACAGGCCACATAAATATAATTTATGCTCCCATTTGCCAAGATATCACAAACTACAATTGTAAATCATCTGTACAAGACAGCCTATCAAAGTTCCTTCCCACTTTATTGCAGTAATTTCAAATAAAACTATGCATAGAGATGATCCAAAGGTTTGTTATTAAGAAACCTCCACCTGCAAATGTCCCATTACAGGAGAACCAAGTTTGCAGACAGCATGCTGAGCACTGCCACTTTAGTGTTCACTTTGCCATTCATAACCAATGAGGAAAACTTCTCCATCTGTGGGAAAGCAGCTTGCCCCAACACATGGTGCAAGGAGGTAAGTCCCCAGTGGTCGATGAACGTACA
Organism: Loriculus beryllinus; assembly: GCA_039877255.1. Taxonomy (NCBI): domain Eukaryota; kingdom Metazoa; phylum Chordata; class Aves; order Psittaciformes; family Psittacidae; genus Loriculus; species Loriculus beryllinus. The sequence goes on along the minus strand of JBCJKH010014292.1, from coordinate 9,373 downwards.
CACATATCTCTGACAAACAAACAGCCACCACTGGCTCATGTTCCCAACCTCACACTTCTTTTGGGGACAAGGAATTCTTTTAACAACTCCATTTATCCAACCTCTGTACTTGAAAAGAATGAAGAAGCTGAAAGGCTGCAGAACTAGCTCTGCTTCCTTCTAGTCCTGAAGAACAGCATTTTTTCCTCAGAATGTATAAACACAAAGGAATGTCCTACTAGGGACTCTAACAACTGACCTGTAATTGAGTCATGACATGCCACTGTGGGGAAGCAGAGAAACTAGACAGTTAAATAACACATTATAATAATACACTGTATTGGATGGGCTGCTGAATGGCCAAGCAACAAAATGGGTTTCCTGAATGGTCAAACAGCAAGTGACATCTGACACTGGCTCTGCGAAGCTCTGACACATACCAGCTTCACCTGTTATTAGTATTACTGAGCAAGGTTGCTGGACATTTCCCACATAAAATCAGAGGTGAAAACCAGGATTTGATAAATCACAGAAAAAGAAGTGCTACATGTTTACTTTGCTTCCGACAGGATATGATGCTCATCCCTGGCAAAGGGACAGCAGACTGCCAGTGACCTCAATACCTCTTAAACTACCAAATTTGGGCTAACCTCAGATTTGAATGATACCAAAGAATTTTACTGGATTTTGTTCCCTGAAGACTTCTTTAGCTACTGTATTTGGAGAAGGGTGGATACCAAGTCCTACATCTTCTGCCCTGGGAACTGGTCAAAGGTTTCTTTACTGTTTGAATTTAAAACTTACATAAATAAATCCATTGCTTGCTAGTGTGTTAAATATCTGTCTTGTCTTTCAGCACAGCAAATGCTGACTTCCCAGAACATTAAACATTAAAAAAAAACAAAACATTCTATAAAGAAGACAGATTGCTCAACGGTTTAAATTGTTTATGGTCCAGTGATTAAAAACATAATTTCGGTACTGCATTGATCATGATTTCCTCACTCTTTTTGCCAAAATCTGTATTAATGTGAACTTTTCTCTGCATGCGCTGTATATCTTCCACTGAGATGCGAGCAGAAGAACTGGAGACACAAAAGTGACTGAAACAAAATCCAAGATCTCAGCTACGCTCAGATCTAAACTCTTGCTTCAACCTTTTAATAACACAGAGAATACAAGTTACTTGAAATGTGCACAGAGTTTATATTTAATCCTTTTTTTCCTAATCCTCACTAAGCACAATAAGTGTGATCCCCTGCAGGCAGGCAGGCAGGCAGCCGAGTCTTTGCTGGCAAATGAGTTATAAATCAACAGTAAGTCGGAGATGTTGAGGCTGTATCTTCCCTAGGAAAAAAGATATATTTTTATGTTGAATTAGCTACCACAGTGCTCAGCCCTAATGAAGACAAAGTGGTTGATAGCTTTCACAGAGGTTAATGGGTCAAAGCTAACCCTGAGGCTGCCCTACTCTTTAATCAGATCTGCCAACATCTATCAGAATTAAATTTTCTTACCGAAAATTTTACCTCATCTTAGTATACTAAGTCCTCTATCTTGATTTAAAAATACTCTCTTTCTCCCTAGTGAAAATGAAGTTTAAGGGGTAAGAATAACAGGAGGGGTATTGACAGTTCAAGTGGAGGGTAGGAAAGATAGGGACAAACAATGGGAAAACAAGAATGGGAGAAGGAGTGGTTTATGGACATTGGGGGATAAAATGAAAAGTACATTTAAAATATTAGATATAAGCAAAGAAGAGTAAGTAGATAATTGTCTGGCTGTGAAATAGTTCCATGTATGAATATCATAAGACCAAAGAAAGTTCAATAACATACCTACAAAAAAATTTTTGAAATCTTTGATCTTTTCCTTTCCTGATCAATAGACAGATATATGGAAGAACAGAAAGGCTGTATTTTACATAGGTGTTGTCTTCTGAAGGGAACATATAAAAAGTGAAATTATTGCTTATCTGACCACACCGCATTATCCTTCTTCTCCTAACTGCTCTATTAGGACAGTTACGAGAACCTCTGGTACTGAGGCTCTTAGGTATGTGTTGTGGTTTAGACCTAGCCACACAGCTCGTTTACTCACTCAACCCCCCTTTCTTGCCCTCCCCTTGCTCACGGAGGGATGTGGAGGAGAATCAAAAGAATGCAACTATCTTTTGATTATTCGGTTGGATTCTACCTTTTTTCTTCCCTAACCCCTTGCTACAAGCAGTAAAAGAAGAAAGTCCACTTTATCTGTGGTGATGTCCTTCAGTATTTGCTGTGCTGCCCTCATCCAAGTGCATTCTCTTGTTTCCAGATGGACTCACTGTGTTTATTGAGCCAGGAATTGGGGGAAATGATGTATTAACTCTGGGACCTTCGTCAGCTCCTGGCTGGTCCAGGTCAGCAGTGCACATAAAATGTTTTGGTGGGAATATTAATTGCTTTCCAGGACAGAGCTGAAACATAAAGTGACATGCCATGTCAGCCCTAAACTTGATCTAAACAGGCTTCAGCAGCAGCTAACAAATTCAGATGGTAATCAAGGCTGGTCTTTGAATGATAACAACCTGCTGTGAAGACCAAATTGCATCTTACTCCAGGACAATGACTGGATATTAATTGCACTTCGAGTTAGTTTCTCATTTGGCAATAAGAAAATCACATAGATCCACAGATAGTTTTGAAATTAGCATCTTGTTTTCACGACACTCTAGGGTTAGTCAGCAAGATATGATTAGTGAAGAGTGGATGATTCAGTCAGTCAGAAATCAGGGAGTCTCCATCGGCTCTTAGCTGGCTGCATCTCTGAAGATTCTCAGAGTTGACATCTGCTGAGGGAAAATTAATTTCTACTGATTCCTGGAACAGAAAATCGTAGGCCACATATAGAAAAGCTGTTTCTTTCTTAAAGAGCAAAGAGGAAAAGGCATTACAAGAGGGAGAGCTACCAATTTAGCACCCTATCACTGTTAAACATTCAACACATTCACTGCCTGTAAATGGCACTGGGCACCAGTGACACCTTGCTGCATGAAAAAACGTGTAAGGTTGTTTAACTTGCTGCTGGAGGTCTAACTTGTATGTTTTAAAGCTCTGGACAAGCGCACAACTTCTATTTCCTTTAAGGACATCGCAAGTGAAACACTGGGCCACAAAGGAGAAGGTGAATGTTGCAAGCTAAAATCTGCAGAACACAAAGAACAATACAGACTGATAATCAAGTGAAAATTTACATGGACTTGACCGGTGATTTGGATGTGTCATATGCTCACGTTCAGACCAAAAGACAAGGATATCGCAACTCAGCAGTGGAGCTGGATGGATCTTACAACATTTATGCAGTTGTAAACATAAATTTTCATTACCATTTGAAGGCTTCACGAGCTTCATTCATTAGATATCTCACTGATCATATCCTTTCAGAGCTGGATAATATCCAGTTCTTTGTCTAATCGAAATATCTTCCTATCATGTTGTTGTTGACACTCAAGTATTGTATTAGCTTAGACATCATATGGAAAAAAATGTAAAGGATGATTAAGTCTAACCCATAAACACTGATTTTAATGACTACCAGGCTGACATGTTCATGTTTGAAGTCTGAGGGCTAATATTTTGTTTTCCCCTTAAAAAATAAAACCCACTCTTAATTTCCTGGAATAACATGGAATAAATTCCTGTTCTATCCAACGCAATTTAAGCATTTTAGCTTCCTCAGTTACAAGCCCTGTTTCTTGGAAAATGTGATGTTCATATGGCTCTGCTTCATAAGGAGAAATTAATTTTTCTCTTTATTGACTGTTTTGAATCTTTGTAATTCCAGAGAGACCATCTGAGCCCTTAGTCTTTCCCTAAAACTGTGCAACATAATCCTTCCTAGTAAATGCTCTAATATTTCTTAACATGCTTGTGGCTATTTCATCATGGATTGTGTACATAATAGTGTAGAGTATCTCTTTTCTAGACACATGTACAGAAGTAATGAGATCTTTATAAATTAGTCATGAATACAAAGTAGTCCAAAACACTATCTGAGGCCAGAATTCTAGGTATTTCTGAACCAAAATATTACACAGCTAGGAAAAGCTATAATACGATGCTGACATAGTATTGAAAATACTAAGGCTAATCATACACCCTAAATGAGATCCCTCTGAAGCCTTATTTAAATGAATTAAGACAGTTACAGAGGAAGTACAAATGCAACTAGTTATGCCTCCTAAATCCAGGGGGTTTGTCCACTCTTGGCTTCTCATATTTCTCTACACAAAAATCCCAAGATGGCTCTATACAAATGAAGGAGTCCACCATGTGTGATCTATTATAACTATGACACATTATTGTCTCCTATTAGCAGTGAAGCAATTACTGCAGAGGTAAATAGGGCCTACCCCCCGGGACTTCAACAAGGAGGCTATTAACAGGCATGAAACCAATACTGAATGCTAACATGGAGGAGTTCTTCCTGATTTGGTCCTTACACATCTGTGATTTCCATTTCAGCCAAGGTACATAAGACGCATGTGTGACTAGAATAATCTCCAACTGACCACTAGCAATTTGGCAAACGGGTGAATCCAGGGAAGAAACAGAATTAATTTTCAGCAGGCATTTTGTAGGAAAATCAGTGTCTTCAGAACAACACATCTAGGAGTAACAGATGCTGTACAGCAAAGGCAGACCGTGGTGATTATTAAGTCACAGAGTAAATGGTTTCCCTGTGCTGCATTCATTCCAAGTACACACATTTTTCTTTTTATTTCAAACATAGACTACGCTCTTATTTCACAAGATAATGAGAATTAAGTATTTTCTTATTAATAAAAGTAGACTGGGAGCAAATACTTTTGACTGTGATATGTATTTCACATTATACTGCCTCTGTGGTATAGACTTTCTGTATTCGTTTAGTAAACTCTTCTGCATAAAGAAGACATTAATCATTACATTTTGCCCTTAGATGACTTTTTCTTTACCTGCCAGGAAAAATAAGTGTCCTAATTAAACAAAACAATTAAGAAGGGTTAATGGTCTTTTCCAGAGCCATCAAAGGATTAGAAATGACTGCCCTGTACTCTCCTTTACTGCTTTGCCATGCTAAGTGTTCGTGAAGTATCCTATATATGTGGGTGCCATTCTAATTACCTTGTGCTAAGCTGTGAATTTATGTTGCTTCTTTTTTCAGGAGGCAACATATTCAAAAACATCTGGAAAGTCTCAATGCTGTCCACCTGCCTGTCCCACGCCTGCTGCGTTCAGACAACACGTCGGAGAGCAAGAGTCCCACACACTCAATCCCTACCATACGGGGTTAATTTGAAAAAATGCCTCATAAGTTGATCAAAAGCTGAAAAACATTAAGAGCAATTTGTTCTTTTCAACAGAAATAAGCTTATGAGCATTTTTGCTTTGATGGTTTCCATTAGCCAGAAAACACGGTCCTGCAGCGAGTCCCTCTAGTAATGCAGTCCTTTTATACACGAGGCCTCTGCTAGCCAATAGAGCAGGATCTGCTTGATTTCCAAGCTCTGTAACATGAACTGATGGAAAATAGAGATTAGACCTGATGTATACTATTATTCATGAAAGCAAATGCCCTGTTGGGAGCACAGCGGAAAGGGATGCTGTGTGTGTATTACCAGTGTGGACATAGGAATGGGTGAATACAGATATGAGCTCCCCTGCCTATGACTGAATTTGGTCAGATGTAAATCAAGACCAGTCTGGAAGCTTTATATCTAACTTCATGCAGAACCTGTGCCCTGGATAATACATCCTGCCTCTCAGCAAAGCTTATTACCTTGCATGCAGCTCCCACACACAACTCTCACACCAGAGGCTTTAGCACCCAGAGCTCCAGTGCAGGAGTTCAGGTCTGCCTTTAGACATGACCACTGTCTGCAAGCAACAGAAATAAAACTAAGGGATGTGATTATATTAGGGGTTTAGATCTTTAAGAGGGGTACAAATCAAGGAGCGGGAGCATATATCTGGTAGAGACTCCTGTGGTTAGACATGTTTATTGTAAGCATTGAAATTTTTTATACCTTTATAAAAATATACATCTTCCTGCTTTTTCATCATTTCTTAGGCTGGAAGGCCTTCCAAAGTCTCTCTGCTCAGACTTTTAGAACTTCTTTTCAGCCTCAAGCTAAATTGATGCATGGACCATTTATATCCCATTGCTCTTATAAGCCATTTTAATTCTTGTGGGTTTGGATTCAGTTCATTCAGTTTGGGAATTCCTGCCAACAGCTAATTCAAGGACAGGGATACTTCCTGCCCTATTGCCAACAAAAATAAAGAACTGAAAGATAGATTCTACCCGAAAGTGTTAACAAATTTAGCCTAAAGGCTGACAGTGGACACAGACAGCTGGGAGAGGGTAAAGAAACCATGGGCAGCATCAAGCAGTGTGATAGCCACACATAGCCTGCTCATGGCTACATTTTTGTAATGACCTGATCTGAGCAAGAATCAGCTTATGTGAGTATTTGGAAACCACCAGGGGCAAAATATATGAAACAGCAAAGCATATCTGTATCTGAAAATAAAATGATCTGGATCTGCTGGCTCAGTGCATACCTTCAGTTTGCTGGACACAAAAGCTGGCTCCTAAGGAACAGAGATTGTATCCAGTGAAAGATGGCATAAGAACTTCGAAGTAAAAGTATGGAGGGGGGAAGAGGGAGTCAGTGGGAGGAGACTGCAGCTCCCTATGATAATATGGGGCCAAAGATGGGAATGTGAGAAAGGGACGGCAGAGCTTTAAACATCCAGAAGAACCCTGTGACTTCATCATTGAGCAGATGTCACCCTCACAGCTTTCCAGGCCCGAGCTTGGGAGCCACAAGGATTTAGTGAGAAAAATATAATTTACTAAATCAATAACAATGCCCTTTTGCTTGTATGTATGCTTCTTCAAGGTCTCACTGCAGACACAGGCTAGGCTCAACCCTACTCAGCTTACGAAGCCTGACATGAGTTCAGTCCTGCCATGAAATACCTGCAAAACACACTCTTTCTTTATTCTGACTCTGAGTTATTTTGTCTCAGTCACTGGAGCTTGTTTTAAAACAAAAGCAATTTATCTAAATGACTGTGGTGACAATAGTCTGATCTTCATATTATTTCTACACCCTCTGGAGCAGTTAGTGAAATTTCATCCTGCTTTATAAAACAATAAATAGTTTAGACAAAAATCACTTTGAACCACCAGTGTTTGACTATCAGAACCATAATAGACAGCCCACAGACAAGCAGAATACTCCTTTACCTGCATGACTTTCTAACAGGAAAGAGTAAGATCACACCGTTTATAACAAATGTATTAGTCTGAACAAAAGCAAAAAAGAGAGCAAATAAGAGCAAAAAGGAGAGCAAAGTGTGCAGTGCCCTGTAACATGCTTCTGAGAACTGGCAAAGGAAACCATTCTTTCCACCAGGGTTTCCAGGCCTTTCGACAGAGAACCTTGAATATGACTAAAAAGTTTGCAAAATCTTTAAACTGTCCCATGAAGTGTATAATATAGCCTGTCCTTGCAACCACTCTAGCAATTAATGCCAATAAGTATAAACTAATTGTTAACATCTGTGTTAAGTGGGAACAGTAAAGCTGTGCTCTCTCTCCCTGCAGTTTCAGAGGATAAAGCTTTAGCTTCAAACACCTCAGAAGAACAGAACAGGAGAAGAACACTGTAATCAAGAAACAAAACAAGATTTTTGACTAGTGCTTTTTATTATGACTCTGCCTTAACAGACCTTTTGCAAGTACAAAAGCAGGCATTAAATCTTCCTCAGTTACATAGATCTGCCTCACTGAAATGGTAGATCAGGGCAAAATAAAATAGAAAAAATTGTCTTTATTAGTGAATCAGGCATTCCTGGTTCCGGATCACTGCCTAGCAGACCATGTAGTTACCAAGACTCACTAAACCGGACTACAGTGATCCATTGCTCATTTTCCACAATGGCAAATTTCATGAGCATGAAGTTCATCGCTGTAACCACTCAACCAGTGTCACCTCTCTGATCTATACTTTGCTTTAGGGATGGTGCTGGGCATCTTCAAGCAGCACAAAAGCTGCCAGCTAACACACGCTGTGACTGCTCTCTGCTTGCAGGAATGGCAGAATTATACAAGCACACAAGGCTCAGGTTTGGAAGAGGACTACAGGTTTTCCTTAGACCTATGCTTTGTAAAGTAATGCTCCATCCCTGGCAGTGTTCAAGGCCAGGTTGGACGAAGCCTTGTGTGGCATGGTTTGGTGTGAGGTGTCCCTGCCTACAGCAGGGGAGTTGGAGCTAGATGATCTTAAGGTCCTTTCCAACCCTAACTATTCCATGATTCTATGATCCTATGTCCCATTCAGCTTAGGAAAGGTGAGCTCTGAGAGATATTCCTGAAATTAGAAGAAGATGATTGTGACTGTCATTTCCAAAATTAATCCACATTGAGTGAAAGCAAAGGAGCTTGTGTATGGAGACAATAGGCAGCTGTGCACTGCAGATGCACTACAAGTTTTTCTTTCAACTTGTATTTGCTTCACAGTATCATGTCAGCATCAAGATTTTCCAGGTGAATCCTTCATTTCAAAAGTAGCCATCCCTGCTAAATGAATTCATTTTCTCTCCCCTACAGCATGCAGAATACATCTCTATCAAATCTTTCTTTGTGTTTGTAGAACTACATCAGTATCAATTTACGGGCAACATATTACATTGTCTGAGTCAGACAAGTTTTCCTGAACCCACTTCTAAAACACCCCTACAGAGGAGAAGTGTATGGGATGAACACAGTCATTTTGAACTGTTTTGATTCATTGCTTTGCACACAAAAGGTGCAAGCAATAGCAAAACCTTGATTATTCTTTGTACTCATATTTGCTTGGTTTAAGCATCACAGGAATCATAATCTCTGAAACAGCTGTCTCTTTCCAGAGAGAGGTTATAATATAAGTTCAAACATTCTACAACATCCCTGCCTATGGAACTGTGATTCCCAGTGACAACAGAGTCTTCCCTACCAGCTGTGAGTTTTTGTTGTGTCCTTCCCACATCTAAGCCCTGACAATTGTATGCTGTTATATTTCATTTGCTTGACTATTTCATCTGTTAAACCACATGCCAAAAATGCCGTGAAAGGCATTAAGCTATAATGGTTCAATATGAAACTAGAAAAAAAAATATTTACACTAACTGTAGCCCCAAAATGTTAAGTTCTAGTTATGAAATTGATTTTTCTTCCCTTCATTATAGAATCATAGAACAGTTAGAGTTAGAAAGGACCTTAAGATCATCCAGTTCCAATCCCCCTGCCGTGGGCAGGGAGAAACACCTCACACTGAACCATGCCACCCAAGGCTCTGTCCAACCTGGACTTGAACACCGTG